>AWOL01S0069498.1:56470-87870 GCA_000715115.1 Nicotiana otophora | reverse complement strand
TGATGAAGAGGATTTAGAAGAAGGTTCTTTGGTGAGAAAATCGCGTGTCATAAGACGCGTGGTTTCTGATGATGAAACCCTTGTTTCTCATGATCCCCCATCAAGTTCGATTCCCTTCAGACTCATTGATGAACCTGAGAATGCCCCTTTAGAAATTTATGATGAAGACACTCATAACACAGATAATCCCCTATAAAGTCCTGTTGAAAGGTTTTTCGCCCATGGCTTTGAGGGTGAAGAAGGCCTCGGGCCTGTTTCTGAAGCATTGTCACTTGTTTCCCTTACGGTTTTATCTACTGCTAACCCCTCTGTGTCTTTTCCTGGTGTTACTCTAGTGGTTGCTCCCACTGTTGCTTCTTATGTAGAATCTGATCCTTCTAGTAGCAGGCGGGAAATGAAAAAGATTGTGATTAAAGTCCCCAAGAGTGGAAATTTATTGAGGAAGTCTGGACAAGCTGACGTATGGTTGAAGCCATTATTGTGACCCGTCGAGAAAAAGAAGTTAGAGGGTCACAGTTCCTTGACCTTAATGAATGACAATGTTCATTCTTCTCTTAAGGTATAAATTTATTTACCTCGCCTTCCTTCCTTTTCCTCATTCGTAACTCTCCTTCTTTTTTGTAGATTAATTTGATAGGTACGGAGCTTATGAAAAGGGTCTCTTGGAGTGATCAATAACTAATTGAATTGTGTACCGAGGCTGATAACTGGATAGAATAATTTGAAGGTCTTCAGTTGGAAAAGGACGTTCTTGCAGAAGAGAAAGAAGCTTTGGAACAACAAATGAGAATGGCATCCGCTGAGCTAGCGGTTCTAAAAGATTCCTCTAGTCAAGATGAGAAGGATAAGGATAGACTGGAATTCTCTTTTGCTGAACAATTTTCCAAGGCTACTAAAGAGATAAGGGGTTTGAAAGAGATCCTTAATCAAAAAGAGGTTTACGTGGGTGAATTGGTTCAAATGCTTACCCAAGCTCAGGAAGGTCTCCGCGCCTTTAGAGATAAAATTCAGTTCCTTGAAAGTTCTCTTACTCATTTGAAGACAGCTTATGAAGCCTCGAAAGCAGAAAAAGAAAAGTTGAGAGCTGAAATTAATCAGTGGGAGAAGGACTATGAAGCCCTAGAGGATAGGTCATAGTTGGATGTTAGCTGGGATTTTTTGAACACTCGCCTCGAGACTTTAACTGAAGCCAGCCAAGAAGGTTTTGACCTTAACGCTGAGATTGCTAAGGCCAAATAAATAAAACAGACTCAGCAATATCAAAGCTTTTCCACACCTGAAAATGAAGGTTCTAAGGGTGATGGAGATGGACTTGATCCTGGCAAAGCTGATGTTCAGCCCTCTTCTCCCCAAGCTGATCCTTCTTCTCCTGTTGATAATGCTCCTTAGCTCTTCCCATTTTCTAGATTTTTTGTCTAAAGTGTTTGTTTGTTAGTTTTTGATTAGAACTCCCTTATATTTTTTGAGCAACTATTTGGGAAGGTTTTGCTACCCCTGTCTTTTTGGGGTTATGATATAAATATCTTTATTGCTTTTGCCGCATATTATGCTCGCTACCCTTTTAATATTTGAGCTTTCTCTTGCACTTAAAAATACTTTAATAAACCGTTACTTCGATATACATGGGTTTTTATAAAATAGGGCCCTTTTATATTAACGACACTGATGAAATCTCGAACACTGGATCACTTATTTATTTTGGTCCTTTCCCTGAAAAGGAAAATACAAACAGGACTCGGAGATAATTTCATATATGATGACTGCATAACCTTTTTTCCCATCAGAAAAGTTGTAAACTAGACCGGGAATAATTCAGTATTCCGCGTGTCTTTTTTGTTTAATGTCATCATTTGGTACGGGCCAACGTTTTGCCTATCATCTAAAATGGTTAGTAAAATTCAAAAAGAAAAAAATAAAATCGAACTTGTGTGATACCTGACCGTGGGTATTTTCTTCATTTAGAAGTAATACTTCTTCAAATGGATTGCATTCCAATTCGATGGTAATACCTTGCCATCCATGATTTCTAACTTGTATACTCCTTTTCCATCGATGCCTTGAACCCTATATGGGCCTTCCCAATTTGGGCTCAATTTTTCTGCATTTGCCACTTTTGTTTACCGGAACACCTTTTTGAGGATGAAGTCCCCAATCATGAACTACCTCAAATTAGTTTTCCTGTTATAATATTGTTCAATTATCTGATTTTGAGCCACTATTCGAATTAATGTTGCTTCTCTCCTTTATTCTAATAAATCCAAATTTACCCGCAACTCTTCCTTATTTGCCTCTTCAGTGGTATGTATGTACCTCGTATTTGATTCACCTATCTCTACCAGAATTAAAGCCTCTCCACCATATACAAATGAAAATGGAGTCTCACCTGTACTAGTTTTTGCGGTTGTTCGGTAAGCCCAAAGCACCCCTGGTAATACTTCTGGCCATTTGCCTTTTGATTCTTCCAATCTCTTCTTTAAGTTATTTATAATAACTTTATTTGTCGATTCAACTTGTCCGTTAGCCGCACGGTGGTAAGGTGCAGATGTAATTCGTTTGATTTGCCAACTTTGGAAGAATTCTGTGATTTTTGTGCCTATGAATTGTGGGCCATTGTCACATACAATTTCCTTTGAAACTCCAAATTGACATATAATATTTCGCCAAATGAAATCCCCAACTTCTTTTTCCCGCACCTGTTTGAAAGCACCTGCTTCTACCCATTTTGAAAAATAATCTATTAAAACTAACGAAAATCGTACCTTTCCTTTAGCTTGAGGCAACGACCCTACGATGTCCATGCCTTATTTCATGAAGGGCGATGGTGAAATAGCTAAATGCAACATCTATGTCGGTCGGTGCATGTTATTGGTATATCGTTGACATTTATCGCACCTAGCTACAAAGTTTTCTGCTTCTTATTTTATTTTTGGCCAATAATATCCTGCTCTTATTAATGTTTCCACCAACGATCTTTCCCTACCATGATTACCGCTATGCCCCTCATGTACTTATCTCATTACATACATCGTTTGTGATGGACCAAGGCACCGTGCTAAAGGTCCACCAAACAGTTTATGATATAGATTTCCACGAATTAAGCAGTACCATGCACCTTTCTCCCGTAGCAATTATGAACTCTTTTTATCTTCAGGCAAGATACCATACTACAAAATGTTCACAAATTCGTTTCTCCAATCCCAAGTTAAATTATTAAAATTTACCTCACTCTTGGATTGAATGAGTTTCGAGTGAAACAAATGTATCACATGTCATTTTCTGCATTTGTTACATCAGCGACTGACGTGAGATTTGCCAACGCGTCTGCTTCTGCATTTTCCTCCATGGGTATTTGCACGAATTTCCATGTCTGAAATTGTCTTAGCAATTCCCGTACCTTTTCCAAGTATTGCTGCATTCACGTCTCTCTAGCCACGTAAGTCCCTTGCATTTGATTAGCCACCAGTTGCGAGTCACTTTTGATCACAATTTGTTTGATACCAAGTTCTCTCTAATAAATTGGGAATTATTTACCTTTATCTTCTCGTACTAACACCGCACTTACTGCTACTTCCGACACAACAAGGTAAATGAGCAAGCTTTCACCGTCTTTCAGTTTGGCTAACAAAGGCGGATTTGATACATATGACTTTAGGTCCTTTAGAACATGTTGGCACTCGTCAGTCCATTCAAACTAATTTTTCTTTTTCAGTATTGAAAAGAATTTAAAACGTTTTTATGATGACTTTGATATAAAGCTTCCCAGAGTTGCTATCGTACATGTTAATCTCTGCACTGCTTTCTTGCTCATGCGTATATCTGGTATCTCCTCAATAGCTTTGATTTGTGCGGGATTCACTTCAATAACTCTCTTAGAAACAAGAAAACTCGAAAACTTACATGAAGCCATGCCAAAAGCACATTTTTCCGTTTTTAACTTCATATTGTAATTGCAGAGAATCTCAACGGTGTCTGACAAGTGTTGAAAATGATCCTCTGCTTGTGTTGACTTGACCAACATATCATCTATTTAGATTTTCATGGTTCTTCCCAGATGTTCTTGGAGCATTTTAGTCACCAATCTTTGATATGTGGCTCAAGCAGTTTTCAAGCCAAATGGCATGACTTTGTAACAATAAGTCCTCCTGTTAGTGATAAACGCAGTTTTTTCTTCATCTAGTGAGTTCATCTATATTTGGTTATAGCCTGAATATGCGTCTAAAAAACTTACAAGTTCATGACCTGCAGTAGAATCAATTAATTGATCTATATGTAGTAAAAGAAAATGAATCTTTAGGACAAGCCTTATTTAAATCAGTATAGTCTACGAAAACTCACTATTTTCCATTCTTTTTCGGAACCACAACAGTATTAGCTTACCAGTCAGGGTACTTTACCTCTCGTATTGAACCAATTTTTAAAAGATTTTGTACCTCATCCTGGATCACTTGATTTTTGAAGGACCCCCGCTTCCTTTTCTTCTGCTTAACAAGTGGGTATAAAGGATCCTCATTCAACTTATGAGTTATCACCTCCGGTGGTATACCTGTCATATCTGAGTGCGACCAAGCAAAGCAATCTGCGTTAACATGTAAAAAAAATCAATTAACTTACCTTTTATTTATGGGCTTAAATTTGCTACGATGTAAACTTTTATGTCTGGCCAGTGGACAAATAATATTATAGCTTCGAGCTCCTCGGTAGTTGTTTCAATATTTTCATTTTCTTCTGGCTCTTGAATCACATCGGGTCTCGAATCAACATCAGACTGTCCTTGCGTGTCTTCAGTTAAGGTTTTCGCAACAGTGTCCTCAACCAAATTCTGTAATTGCTATTTCGCGTCTACATAATTGGCTACCGTGCTTGCGATACTATTGAGTAGATACTTCTTGAAGCTTGTTGATCTTCACGGATTTGACGGATTCCCCACTGTAAAGGAAATTTGATAACTTGATGTCATGTGGAAGAGACATCGTCCATATCATGAATCCACGACCTTCCCAGAATTATATTATAGGCCATGTCCTCGTCTATCACCTGGAACTTTGTATCTTTGATGACCCCTTCTGCAAATGTGGTAAGTACAACTTCCCCTTTTGGAATAACGCTTGAATTATACAACCCGGACAAGGACCGCACTTTTGGTATGACCTTATCATTAGCTTGCATTTCATTCACCATCCTCAGTAAAATGTCATGTACAAGTAAAGATATTACCATTGCATCGTTGTGAGGAATCATCAAGCGTTCACATCTTCATCGTCGAATGTTATACTGTCGCCATCTAAGACTTTGCAAACTCATTTTCCGTGAGTGACCGTGCCTTTTGATGTCTTTTTTGCAGTTGTATATGTTACCCCCATTGACCTCATCTCCCCTAGTAATAACGCTGACTGTTCTTTTTTATGGTGGCGGTTTTGGGGGCTCTTGGTTGTTTTTCATGTATGATTGTCTCTTTTTCTCATTGAACATATCAGTAAGATAAACCTGCTTCACAAATGCTCGACCTCTCCTTGCAGAAGCCTACAATCTACTGTCCTATGGCCACGATCATTATGAAATTCGCACCAGAAATCTGGATTGCTTTTTCTTGGATCTGATCTCATTTGTTTAGGCCTTCGCACCTTATCCCCCATACCTCTTAAAACATCCACTAACTCGGAGGTGCTAATGTTAAAGTTGTAATCTCCTATTTTGCTTACGTATTGGAATCATTGTTTCGGGCATCTTGTTCTTTTTGTGAACCTGGATGAAGAACTCGCATCTGTTTTCCTTGGTCTTGAATCGAATCGTGCACTCTCCTATTTAGATCGAGAGTCTTGCCATGCAAGTCCCATATACGGCTCATACTTATTTTTATCGGACCTCCTTTCTGACTTTAAACGTCTCAATCCTAGTATTTTATCGGCCTTTGGCTGTGCGACCATATCTTCTTCTATCCGCAGCTTCGTATTGTACCTTTTGTACACATCATTCTAAGTTGTTGCAAGAAATTCTCGAAAACTCTCTTTCAACCTCCTCGTGGATTCTGAACTTTTCTTGTTCTAGTTGCTTGCAAATGCCATAGCCTCCCAGTTATCAGGTACTCGAGGCAACATCACCTTTTCCCGCTGGAATCTATCTACAGATTCCCTGAGCAATTCTGTATCCCCTTGTTTAATCTTAAAGATGCCTTCCATCCTTTTTTCAACTTTTTGAGCTCCAGAATATGCTTTTATAAATGAATCTGCAAGCTCAGCAAAAGAATCAATAGAATTTTCAGGTAAAAGAGAATACCATGTTAACGCTCCCTTTGTGAGTATTTCACCAAACCTTTTTAACCAAAACCAATTCGATTTCCTGTTTGGTTAAGTCATTGCCTTTCACGCCAATAGTGAACGCAATTACGCGATCTCGAGGGTCAGTTGTTTCATCATATTTGGGAATATAATGCATTTTAAACTTTTTGGGAATTAGTAAAGATGCCGCACTTGACTTCCAGGGTTGTTGTGAATACTTTTCAATATCCACACCTTTGATCACGGGTGGTACGCCTGGTATCTACTCTATACGATCATTTTGTTCCTTCAATTATTTCTGCGAAGTTAGCACTAAACTTTGTAAATTAGAATTATTTGGTGTACGTGACCCTCCATCAAAAGATTCATTAGGATTTTCTCCACTTCCAAAATTATCAAGCCCTAAACGCGGGTTTTTCAAAGTCGTTGTATTAACTGGTGGAGGACTTTGCGCCGCATTGGGTAATCCTCTAACAAAAGCTTGTAGTGCATCGTTCACGTGTTCCGCAATCAATTGCTTTAGAGCGTCTTGCTCCACAGTTTGGTTGTTTCCCTGCTGATCATCAGCACATGAAGTGGACTTTTCAGGTGAACTTCCACGGGATTGTTGAGGGGATGCCGTAGGTGTGTGGTGTGGTGGAGTTGCACCTTGTTGGTTCAACTGGTTGTTGTCGTTAACAGTTAACATATTTGATTGTTAAAGATTAGAAAGTGAACGGATTATCATATTTTCGGTAACAGAACCAATTTGTTTAACCCAAAAATAGAGTTTTCGGTCAAAGTCAATATCTGGAAGAAATCGGGTTACTGATAACGAAGATTTACTTCACTTTCCCGCTAATTTGAAAGAATAGATCAAAGAATATAAATAATTGACAAAGAAAATATGAAATGAACTGATAATCACTCCCAAAATTACGGCTCAAAACTTTGAGAATAAAGCAAAGAATAACCGTATAAATTTCAATAATTGTGTCTTGCCATTACAAATAAGATTTTTGTCCTTATATAAGAGCATACAATTATAGCGTTTCCCTTACTTAATTTGGGCTCACTAATGAAATTAATTGCCTTGATTGCTCGTTACCATGTACAACCGTAACGAAAATATTTATGATTAAAGATTCCGTGTAACTGCATCGATTTTCCTTCCTTATTTATGACAGGTTCGTGTATCTTCCCTTCTTCACAACCTTTATTCATTTCGTTCATGTTTTTCCTTTTACGGCTGTCAGGTCCTATTTTTTTCTTAGTGTAATCCCGTGAGTGTTTCTCCCGTGTCTTTTACGCATTATTTAACTCGTCTAATTAATAACGCCACTTGTCCTTACATCGATGCTCCACGTACCATGCCCTGTCAGCTTATTGATAGTCCACGTGTCTTATCTTTTTCTACCTATACACACTAGCAGATGTGGGATGAGGGATCATGATTTCCTTAATCAAAAAGTAGAGCTTCTTGATGTTGATTGTTGTGTTCTAAGAAGTGGAATACTTTATTTCTACTTTTTTTGTTTTATTGTAGCAGTAATAGTTTAAATATTTTCAGAGGAGACAAAAGAGCAAGAAAGTAGGTAAGAAAAAAGGCAATTCTACAGACGAGGACCTCTTTCTCTCTCGACGAGTGATGGACTCTGGCAGTCTGGTTTTAGCCACGGGTAAGCATTTACTAGGTAAGCCGATGTTTACCCCCACATTACAAGATGTATTATGTGTATATGTTAATACATTACATCATTTAATTATAGTTAATTAAAACTTCATTCTTTTAAATTTATGTGACGCTCTTGTTTTTAGTTAGTCTCGTAAAGAATGTCATATTTTCATATTTAAAATAGTTTATTTTTAAAATTTTATTTTTAATCAGTTTCAAAAAGAATGTCACAAATATCTATAGTTTGTTTTAGATTTAAGTTTCAAAGTATTGTTTTTCTTAAATTTCATGTCGAGTCAAACACTCCACATAAAATGAAAAGGGAGGAGTATATATTTTTACTCTGTTAAATTACTTAATCATGATATACAACAATAACAACCCAGTGAAATTCTACAGGTGGGACTTAATCATGATATGTTAATATAAATTGATGTAATTAAACACCATATGCTAATAAATATTTACCTTTGGCCACGGTCAAGGTGGAAAGGAGTACCTTATGGATGGTGGTTTCTGCTTACTTCATCTTTTGCACTTTCATATGTTTTTAAGGGACACTTGTATTATAAATATGAAAATTATAAAAAAGCAAAGAAATTCAAACTTCAAGTGGGAAGCCTTCTTCTCAGGTTGAAGAATTGAACGACTTCGAGATTTTAGACAAGAAGGTCATTGTTTGTCAGTTTTAAAATTTTCAAATAATCACTTAACCGTATATATTTTCGAAATATGGGACCAACAAAACCTGAAACTTTTGTATAGAAAAGGCTCGATTCTGTTCCACAGCTAGTTATAAGGTGACCTAATAAGGGATTTCGCTTTACAAATGTTCTTTACATAAAAACACTTTATAGCCCCTATTTTTGTTTTATTTAAACCACTTGGTGGAACTTATTGGTCCAGATATCATATGCATGTCGCATATGATTGAGTCGTAGTTATTCATGTTCTTAAGTAGGATCTGGGAAGAGTAGTGTGTACGCAGACCGTATCTCTATCTTGTGCAGATAGAGAGGCTGTTTCTGAAAAACCCTCGACTCAGGTAAGCACAAAAAATATCAGTAAAGTAAACAACATATAAACACGAACAAGTTATGGGAAGGATACATAGGCAAACGTGATAAACAAAAACGAGTTATAAGCAATATCAGGTAATAGTAAGCAAAGAGTACACCAAAACTAGCGTAAAATCTAGATCTACCAGTAAGAAAGGGACGTGAAGCTATACTACCTACTAACTTTCTACACTAATCCTCGACCTCCACAACTTTCTATCAAGGGTCATGTCCTTAGTAAGCTGCAGAAGCGCCATATCATGCCTAATTACCTCTCCCTAATATTTCTTAGGCTTTCCTCTACCCCTCCCTAGACTACATATGTGCAACCTCTCACACCTCCTGTAACGACCCGGCCAGTCATTTTAAAAGTTGTAGCCCCGTTTCCCTATTTACTGCTCATTTTGTGCTTTAAAATTATTATGTAACTTGCCGGGGTAGTCGGTTCGGGTCCGGAAAGATTTAAGAATGAATTAGAACACTTGGTTCCAAAGTTTAAAACTTAAGTTGAAAAGGGTGGCTGGATGTCGACTTATGTGCAAACGACCCCGAAAAAGCATTTTGATGATTCCAACAGCTCCGTAAGGTGATTTTGGACTTACGAGCGTGTTCAAAATTTTATTTTGAAGTTCATAGTTAAATTAGGCCTGAAATAGCAAAAATAGGAAATTTAAGTTTGGAAGTTTGACCGGAGAGTTGACATTTTGATATCAGGGTCGGAAGCCAGTTCTGAAAATTGTCATAGCTCCGTTATGTCATTTATGACTTGTGTGCAAAATTTGAGATCAATCGGACTTGATTTGATAGGTTTCGGCATCAAATGTAGAAGTTGGAAATTCTTAAGTTTCATTAAGCTTGAATTGGGGTGTGACTTGTAATTTTAGAGTTATTTGATGTGATTTGAGGGCCTCAGGTGAGTTTCGGAAGGTTAACAGATCATTTTCGGACTTGGGAAACAGCTGAAGGATTTCTGGTGTCCAGCTCGGGTTTCCTTCTTCGCGTTGGCGAGAGAGGTCTCGCGTTCGCAAAGGGAAACTGGCGCAGGCGAGAAATGTCTCTTCGCGTTCACGAAGAAGGGACCGCATTCGTGAAGGGTGATGCCAGTGTTCTCCGCGAACGCGTGAAGGTGTTCGCGTTCACATAGAAGGGCGAGGCCGGCAGGGGTATTGGGCATTAAATCTTGGCAAGGCATCACGTTCGCGAGATAATCCCCGCGTTCGCGCAGAAGAAAGGTGGGCAGCACATATTTTTATGCTTTGCGAACGCGAGGCAAGGACTGCGTTCGCGATGAAGAAACCACTGAATAGAATGTTTAAGTTCAGAAAATGGGACTTCGTCCCATTTTCCATTTTTAACGATTTGGAGCTCGGATTAAGGCAATATTTGGGAGATTTTCAGAGAAAACATCGGGGTAAGTGTTCTTAACTCAATCTTGGGTAGATTACCCGAATCCATCACTGTTTTTAACATTTAATTGATGATATAAGTTGGAAAAAATTTGAAAACCCTCTTGGATAGATTTGAGGATCGAATTGTTATCGGAATTTAGTCGTTTTACTATGGTTAGACTCGTAGTTGAATGGGCGTTCATATTTGGTAACTTTCATCGGATTCCGAAACGTGGGGCCACGAGCGATTTTTGAGTTAATTTCGGATTTTTATTGAAAAATATAGTATTTTCTTATGGAATTGATTGTATAATATTTGTTGACTGTATCGAATTAATTATGACTAGATTCGAATCGATCGAAGTCGGAAAATCGAGAAAAAGGGCATACTACGTGATTAAATTGGAGCAAGTCGAGGTAAGTGGATTGTCTAACTTTATGTGGGGAACATTTTCCCTAGGATTGATATTGACGTGATAATTGGAAGATGCTGAAAGTCGTGTACATGAGTTGATGAGTGTGTACACGGGCTAAATGTGGAATATTATGCCTTTAAATTATGTAGATCACTGTTTCATATTAATTAAATAATTTTACCTTGTTATATTCTTTATCATTGATTCAATTTTTATATTTTAAATTTGCATGTCCTTTTCCTGCTAATTATTTTACCTGTTTAGTTGAAACCCTGTTTCTTTTGTTCTGTGCAATACTTGAAGGATTGGATTTCTTAATTTAAATGTTATTAAAAATGAAGTATTTTACATTTAAAATTTTGATATTTAGACAAGGTGTTAAATTTGTGAAATATTATATTTGCTGAATATTTTATGAGATTTTCGTACTCATTGTGATAGAGCCGTGAGCTCTTTATTATGGAAAATATTGCTGTTGATTTATTGTGTCATGAGCCGTGAGCTCTTTATTGTGGAAATATATTGTTATTAATTTATTTTGGCAAGCGAAAATAATTGGGCACTTGAGGTGCAAATTATGATATATTGTGATATTGATACGCTTGCAGTGGTATAAGGTCTGGGTGTTGAAACATATGTGGTGAGATAAGGGTGGCTTGATACGTGTGGCTAGTAGGGAAACTACTAGAAGTCATGCGGTGTGATAAGGGTGGCTAAAACGCGGCATGCTATTTCGGGAAAAAAGTATTTTCTTTAAAATTAAATGTGAAGGCTCCCGCGATGATATAAGGAAATGAGATATTGTGAATTTATTTATGATTTGGGACTACGAGGCGGTACCTCAGGAGTGCTCTTGTTGATATTGATTTATGGCCGCAGTTGCCTTTAATTATTGTTGTGATTTTCTTAAAGTTGTAAAGAATTCTGTTTTGTTTCCACGAGGTATTATTTGTCATTATTTTGCGAATTTAAATGGTGACATACTACTTGATTTATTTCTATTGTCATTTTATTTCATTATATTGTTAAATATTTTACCATGCCATTATTATTTTCTAGTAGGACCTGACCTGACCTCGTCACTACTCTGTCAAGGTTAGGCTTGGCACTTACTGGGTACCGCTGTGGTGTACTCATACTATGTTTCTGCACATCTTTTTATACAGATCGAAGTACCTCTTACCTGCCCAGATATCAGTAAGTTACATGTGTATGGAGGCTTATTTTGAGTGTGGTGACACTCGTCATATCACGAGGGATTGCCCCAGACTTAGGAGGGGTGCACCTCCACAGATTTCTCAGGCCCCACCCATTCCAGAGGGCCCTCATGTTTCTCAGGCCATGATTACTGCACCAATTGCCACTCCACCTGCACAACCAGGTAGAGGTGGAGGTCGGACAGGTAGAGGTCGCCATAGAGGGGGAGGCCAGGCAAGATATTATGCCCGTCCTGCTAGGACAGAGGCCGTTGCATCCAATTCTCTTATCACAGGTATTATTCTGGTATGTCATAAAGATGCGTCAGTCTTATTTGATCCAAGCTCCACTTATTCTTATGTGTCATCTTATTTTGCCCCGTATTTTGGCGTATCCCGTGATTCCTTAAGTTCTTCTATTTATGTATGTACACCCCTGTGTGAATCTATTATTATGGATCGTATGTATCAGTCATGTTTAATTGTTATCAGTGGTTTTGAGACCAGAACTGATTTATTATTGCTCAGTATGGTGGATTTCGATATTATTTTGGGCATGGACTGGTTATCGCCCTATCACGCTATTATTGATTGTTACGCCAAGACGGTGACATTGGCTATGCCAGGTCTACCATGGCTAGAGTGGAGAGGTACCTCGGATCATATTCCTAGCAGGGTTGTTTCATTTCTTAAAGCTCAACGAATGGTTGAGAAGGGGTGTGATGCATATCTGGCCTATGTGAGAGATGTTAGTATTGATACTCTTACCATGGAGTCAGTTCCTGTAGTAAGGGATTTTCCTGATGTATTTCCAGCGGATCTTCCGGGTATGCCACCCGACAGGGATATTGACTTTGGCATTGATTTGCTATCGGGCACTCAGCCCATTGCTATTCCACTATATCGTATGGCCCCAGCAGAGTTGAAAGAATTGAAAGAACAGTAACATGAGTTGCTGGATAAGGGTTTCATTCGGCCTAGTGTATCGCCTTGGGGTGCTCATGTATTATTTGTGAAGAATAAGGATGGTTCTATGCGGATGTGTATTGATTACCGCCAGCTGAACAAGGTTACAGTGAAGAACATGTATCCATTTCCACCTATTAATGACCTATATGATCAGCTTCAGGGTTCCAGGGTATTCTCTAAAATTGACTTGCGTTCAGGCTATCATCAGTTTAAGATTCGGGAACCAGATATCCCGAAGACTGCTATTAGGACTCGGTATGGCCATTATGAGTACTTTGTAATGTCATTTGGGCTAACTAACGCCCCAGCAACATTTATGCATTTAATGAGTAGTGTATTTCAGCCCTATCTTGATTCTTTCGTCATTGTGTTTATTGACGACATTCTAGTGTATTCCCATAGTTGGGAAGATCATGAGCAGCTCTTGAGGACTGTGCTTAAGACTTTGAGAGAAAAGAATTTATATGCAAAATTTTCAAAATGTGAATTCTGGCTTGATTTAGTGGGATTTTTCGGCCATATAGTTCCATGCAAGGGGATCATGGTAGATCCGAAGAAGATTGAGGCAGTGCAGAGTTGGTCCAGACCATCCTTAACTACGGAGATCCAGCGTTTTCTGGGTTTGGCAGGGTATTATCGCCGATTTGTAGAGAATGAATAGTGTATTTCAGCCCTATCTTGATTCTTTCATCATTGTGTTTATTAACGACATTCTAGTGTATTCCCATAGTTGGGAAGATCATGAGCAGCTCTTGAGGACTGTGCTTAAGACTTTGAGAGAAAAGAAGTTATATGCAAAGATTTTAAAATGTGAATTTTGGCTTGATTTAGTGGGATTTTTGGTCCATATAGTTTCGTGCAAGGGGATCATGGTAGATCCGAAGAAGATTGAGGCAGTGCAGAGTTGGTCCAGACCATCCTTAGCTACGGAGATCCATAGTTTTCTGGGTTTGGCAGGGTATTATCGCCTATTTGTAGAGGGTTTCTCTTCTATTGCTGCATCTATGACCAAATTGACCCAGAAAGGTGCTCCGTTCAAGTGGATCGAGGAATGTGAGGAGGGTTTCCAAAAGCTCAAGACAGCTTTGACTATAACTCCAGTATTGGTATTACCTATAGGTTCATGGTCTTATACTGTATATTGTGATACGTCACGTATTGGTCTCGGCGCAGTAATGATGCAAGACGGTAGGGTGATTGCCTATGCGTCTAGACAGTTAAAGGTACATGAGAAGAATTATCATGTCCACGACCTTGAGTTAGCAGCTATTGTTCATGCCTTGAATATTTGTCTACAACATCTGTTTAAACAGAAGGATCTTAATTTGCGGCAACAGAGATGGTTGGAGTTGCTTAAGGATTATGATATCACCATTCTCTATCACCCCGGGAAGGCCAATGTAGTGGTCGATGCTGTCACGACCCAAAATCTCTACCTGTCGTGATAGCACCTATCTCAATACTAGGCAAACAGACAATCTCAATAAACCACCATATTGTTTAAGTTTGAAAACATGATAATTAAATTCAACGGAAGAAATCTCACAAATACAAATATAACACTCTCAAAACCCGGTGTCACTGAGTACATGTGCATCTAATATGAATACAATGTCTGACTGATAAAAACCATTGTCTGAAAGTATAGAATGATACAATAACTGAAGGAAAGAGAGACAAGGTCAGTGGACACCAGGCAGCTACCCTGATAGTCTCCAACTGGTAATACACTGAGGTTTAACAGCCGCCGTGTCCGGAAGCACCTGGATCTACACACAAGGTGCATTGTGTAGTGTGAGTACAACCAACTCAATAAGTAACAAGACTAACCTCTGGGATGAAAGTAGTGACGAGTTTCGCACGTACAGTCCAGTATAAATAATGGTACAAAAATATAGGCATGCTTTCAAGTTCAACAGTAAAACTCAGTACAAGTGAAATAGATCAATACTACATGATATGAGGAATATGACATCTTAGTAGAAAGACCTCATGTAAATACTGGTCATAAATTATTCAGTCACTCGGTATAGTTTATGTCCAATCTAGCCCAGGGATGTTCCAACCCGTATATAAATACACATCGACTGATAGTCAATCACTCAGTACTATATAAGGCCAATCTAGCCCTGTGGTAACTTATCCCCAAATGTAAATAATACGGACAAGATCCATGTCCATATAAATTCATTATAATATAAATAATAAGGTAAGTCCATGCCCTGGGAAATCCATCCCGAATATGTATAATCATCTACGCTCACTGGGAGTGTGTAGAAAATCCGGAGGGGCTCCTTCAGCCCAAGAGTGATATAAAATCTTTATGGCCTACTGTAGGCGGGCAATCTCGATCCATATAATAATAAAGCCTATAAGGCATGATGTATGTGGGCAGCCCCGATCCATAAACTAGTAAAGCCAATAAGGCCTGCTGCAGGCGGGCAACCCCGATCCAGAACAATAATAACGTACAAAGCCATTCTGGTCTAACCTACTACCCAGTTGTCATATTTACTTTGAGTTTTTTCTGAATTATCATCCATTTGATACTTCTCCTTGTCAGAACTCCACGATCCTTACCCAAAGCTCTCTACAAGACACCCTAACATAAAACCATACCACCATAAGGCCCATAAGCCATTGTATTCCTCTTAAGTACCTCCATAAATACCAAAACTGTAATGCTCACTCTGAAAATACCTTATATGAATTTACAATTATTCCTCTTATCTTTTTTATACTAAAATGTAGAATCCATAATCATATAGAATTACTGCAAATCCCGGCACCGTTAAATGTAATCTCAGATTCTGTCCATGCACAAATCTGGAAAGATTCTCAATTGCCACATATGCATTTTGAATCCATTAGAACCTACTAATAGGGAGTTATACCTGATAGGCTTATATGATAATTCCTTTGTGTGTTTCTGTGCCATAATTGTGCTGTAATTATTGAGTTTTAGCCTACGAGGTGAGTGCCCAGGTGGAGTTAAATATGACTCGTTAAGTTGGGTAAATAGTTATGAGGTCTTCATACCGCACATTCCGTTGTCAGTGTTGTGAGAATTCGAAACGAGGTGTTGGTTAATATGAGATTAATTGATGATGCTAGAATTAATTATGAACAACTTTTAAGACCAGAGATATGGTGATGGCCATACATATGATGTGCTTCATATCCTGATATCATTATGATAATGCAGTGCTTGTAATGCTGAGATTAGTGTTATTGATATATACCTTGTGGTATTTTGTTAGGTTGTGGATGTGTTGTTAGGAGTTATTTTGGTGTTACTCTGGCAGGTGGAAAGACCCAATTACAGGGGAGACTCTGCCGAAATTTCTAAAAACATTGGGAGTTAGTAAAATTTGGGGGGACTGAGATTTGCAAAAGAAGAGATAAGTTATGTTATGTGTTTGGGGGTGAATGATCCTAAGGGGGGGAGAATGTAACACCCCACAAAAATTTTGAAGTACTTCAACACTATCAAGAAAGTTGATGTATGTGTAGGCACGAGTTGCTATAGCCAGTTGAGACGAATACCGTGCGTTGTTGAGAAAATCAAGCCTTTTGAAAATGTTTGGAGTGTAAGAAATTGGTCTTAAAGTTTACAAATATGGATAAAAGAAATAATCTCAATTGAGATGGAGTTGTTGGGTTTATCTCAAATGCGGTAACGTGGGATCAACCATGAGTATATGTGTAAAAGTAAAATCATCGATTTGGTAACCTCAGAATAATTCTTAGCACGTTCGAGGACGAACATTTATTTAACAAGTGGATAATGTAACGACTCGACTTGTCGTTTCAAGAATTTAAGTCGCATTCGGTGGCATAAGGCCCTGATACGTGCATTGACTTGGGTTCATGGTTAAATTCAATTACCAGATGATTCTGAATGATTCGGGATACTTGGTCCCTAAAACGGAAGCTTAAGTCTTAGGATTTTAACCGTAGTCGGAACTGTGTGAAGACGACTCCGGAATGAAATTTTGATGATGTCAATAGCTCCATATGGTGATTTTTTTACTTAAAAGCGTGTCCGGAAAATGATTTGGAGGCCTGTAAAGGAATTTGGCTTGAAATGGCGAAAGATAATTTTTTGGGAAGTTTGACCGGGGGGTTGACTTTTTGATGTCGGGGTCGGAATCCGATTTTGAAAATTTGATAGCTTTGTTATGTCATTTATGACTTGTGTGCAAAATTGGAAGTCATTCCGGATTGATTTGATATGTTTCGGCGCAAAAATATAGAAGTTGGAAGATTTGAAAACTCATAATTCGATTTGATGCGCGATTCGTAATTTCGGCGTTGTTTGACATGGTTTGAAGCCTCGACTAAGTTCTTATTGTATTTTGGGATGTGTTGGTATATTTGGTTGAGGTTCCGAGGGCCTCTGGTGGATTTCGGAAGGTTAACAGATCAATTCGGACTTGAAGAAAAGCTGCTAGAATTTCTGGGCAGCTTGCTGTTTTTTTCGTAGATGCATAAACAGTACCCGCAGGTGCATGAACAGTGCCCGCATGTGCGCGAACAGTACCTGCAGGTGCGAAACTAGGCAGCAACATAATGACTAAAAATCAATCACTTTGTCATATTCGATTGAGATTGTGGAGCTCGGTTTTTGGGCGATTTTGGAAAAGTTCTTCATGACTTTGACTTGAGTAAGTGTTCTATATCCTAAAGTGTTTATATTTCATGAATTCATGATTATATTCATCATTTAATTCGGATTTAAATGGAGGAAATCAAGATTTTTGCAAAATCATCCAAAAACAAAAATTTAAGATTTGGAGGTCGAGCTTTTATTGGAATTCGATAAAATTGGTATGGTTGAACTCGTATCGGAATAGATGTTCGGATTTCGTAAAAATTATGTCAAGTTCCGAGAGGCGGGCCCCGCGTTGACTTTTGTTGACTTTTTGGAATAAAATTTTAAGTCGACGTATTATTATCCAGAATTATTTCTGATGAATTTTAATGAAGTTGTGCAATTAATTTGAATAGATTTGAGCTATCTGGAGGTCAATTGAAGCAAGAAGGCTATTTTGGAATATCGGCCTAACTTCAAAAAGGTAAGTGTCCTGCTTAACCTCGAGTGGGGAAATTACCCCTTAGGTATCGAGTCTTATGTGCCATTTATGAATTATGAAAAGCCATGTACGCGAGGTGACGAGTATGTACTCGGGCTTATATGTGCAAAATTCATTGAGTTAAAGTCTTGGGCAAATTGTGTAGTAATTTGGATAATTGTTAGTGTTTGTTAAATCATCTATTTGCCATGCCTCAATTCGCGTTTGTTGAATTTGTTTTTATATGACAATTTGATGTGGTTATTGTTTGTATATTTATGTGATGTTTTTGAGTTTGGTGGTTTGATTTTTTTCTGGAAATAATTATATTATGTGTTTTTCATTTGCAAATAATTGACGAAATAAGTTTAAACCGCGCCGTTATATAATTATCTAAATTTGGACTAATGAAGGCTTTGATTTATGCTGAATAATTTCTATCTCTGTTGATTATTTTTGTGGTGTTATACACATTATGTGGAGCCTTCGGCTATTTGTTGTGAAATTAATTGATTTGGTTGTATCTTTGGAATTTGGTTGTGGCCATTGGGCAAATTGTGATATGAATTGATTTTGTTATGTTGTCGTGATAATTTTTCATATAAATTATTGTGTTGTGTGAATTGTTATTTTGAGGATATAAGGGTGGCATTCCACTGTTGATATTATATGGGTAGAAGGGTGGCATTTTATTGTTGTTGTGTTTGTTGAAATATTGTCTGGGCAGAGCGATAAAGGGTGGCTATAGGAGAGATAAGGGTGGCAATAGGAGCGATAAGGGTGGCTATTGATATTGTCAGGGCGGAGGGATAAATGTGGCTATTATAGGAGTGATAAGGGTAGAAATAGCAGCGATAAGGGTGGCTATTGATATTGTCAGGGCGGAGGGATAAATGTGGCTATTATAGGAGTGATAAGGGTAGAAATAGCAGCGATAAGGGTGGCTATTGATATTGTCAGGGCGGAGGGATAAATGTGGCTATTATAGGAGTGATAAGGGTAGAAATAGCAGCGATAAGGGTGGCTATTGTCAGGGACGATATGTGATGATGTGGAGTTGTGGTGTTGGTGATTTTCATGTGATGTTGTGATTTTTTTGTGTTTATTTTTATACCTTGTGCAGTTTGTCTTGTTGTTGGTAAATTGATAACCATCTGATTTATGTTGAAATTGAGAGCCTGTGACTATTGCCAGGCGGATTAAAAAATAAAATGTTGGTACGAGGTTCCGTAAGTAAATAATAAAGATATTGACATATGAATTGTCCGTGCAATTGTGTTATGAAATGTGGGCATGCGGTGTTTTGACTAAATGACAATAATATTGGCATGTGGACGGTTCGTGCAGATGTGATATGAAAAGTGGGCACGAGGTGCCGGGAAAATATGATGATTTAATTATGGGCATGAAGAGCCATGGAAATATGTAAATGAACTGAGACCCGTGTTTACGAAAAATATAAAAATGGGTTGAGACCCATATTTTTATGATTATGAAATGAGGTGTCACATGGTGACTTTTTAATTGAAAGAATTATATTCAAAATATTTATTTGGAAGGTTTTTTGTTCAAAAAGAATTATATGAGAGAATTGTATTTGAAAGATATTTATTTGAGGAAATTATATTTGAAAAAGGGTTTTATTCGTAAGAATTATATGTGAAATATAGTTATTTTAAGAATTTGATTTAACTGGATGTAATTGTATTTATTAATTGTTGAGCGATATTAATGGTGATTTTATTGTCTTACTGTGCATATCTGGTTGTTTTATGTTGCCCTTATTGTTATTTGTTTCCTATTATTTTGTATATTACATTGCACATGTTATTAGACTAGTGAGTGTCTTGACTGTACCTCGTCTCTACTCCACTGAGGTTAGTCTTGATACTTACTGGGTACCGACCGTGTTGTACTCATACTATACTTCTGCACATTTTTGTGCAGAGCCAGGTTGGAAATATAGGACTTGGGAAGAGATTAAGCGGGATCGTAAGGATTCAAGGTAGAGCTGCTTGGTCGTCGCAGTCCCTTGGAGTCTTTTCATTTCATTGTAGTGTTAATATTTAATCAAACAGTATTGTATATTCGGTCCTCGTGATCATTCCATGTATTCAGTTAGAGTTCGTGACTCAGTACTACCAGTCTTGGGAGGTTGTATATTCATAATTGTTCCGATGTTAGTTTTGATTACTTATTCAATTAAAAAATAATGGCTTAAAAATATAATTGAAATCGGCTTACCTAGTCTTAGTGACTAAGTGCCATCACGACGCCCATGGTGGGATTTTGGGTCGTGACAGATGCCTTGAGTCGTAAGGCGGGGAGTTTGGGTAGCTTAGCATATTTACCGGTAGCAGAGGGGCCTTTAGCCTCGGATGTTCAGGCCTTGGCCAACCAGTTTGTCAGATTGGATATTTCCGATCCGAGGCGAGTTTTGGCTTGTGTGGTTTCTCAGTCTTCTCTTTATGATCGTATCTGAGAGCGTCAGTATGATGACCCCCATCTGCTTGTCTTTAAGGACACAGTTCAACACGGTGATGCCAAGGAAGTCACTATTGGAGATGACGGAGTATTACAGATGCAGGGCATGCTATGTGTGCCTAATGTAGATGGTTTGCGTAAGTTGATTCCCCAAGAGGCTCACAGTTCGCGGTACTCCATTCATCTGGGTGCTACAAAGATGTATCAGGACCTGAGACAATACTATTGGTGGAGGCGTATGAAGAAAAACATAGTAGAGTATGCAGCTCGGTGTCTCAATTGTTAGCAAGTAAAATATGAGTATCTACGACCAAGTGGATTTCTTTAGAAGTTAGAAATTCTGGAGTGGAAATGGGAGCAGATCACTATGGATTTCGTTGTTGGGCTTCTACGAACTCAGCGGAAGTTTGATGCAGTTTGGGTGATTGTGGATAGGCTGACCAAGTCAGCTCATTTCATTCCCGTGATGACTATCTATTCTTCCGAGCAGTTGGTTCAAGTCTATATTTGCGAGATTGTCAGGCTTCATGGCGTACCGGTATCTATCATCTCTGATCGGGGTACGCAGTTTACATCACGGTTCTGGAGGGCAGTACAACGTGAGTTGGGTACTCGGGTAGAGTTGAGTATAGTATTTCACCCTCAGACGGACGGGCAGTCCGAACGCAATATTCAGATACTGGAGGATATTCTTCGTGCGTGTGTGATAGATTTTGGGGGTGCTTGGGATCAATTCTTTCCACTTGCGGAGTTTTCTTACAACAACAGCTAACCTTCGAGTATTCAGATGGCTCCGTATGAAGCCTTGTATGGTAGGAAGTGCCGGTCTCTAGTGGGTTGGTTCGAACCGGGCGAGGCTAGGCTAGCCTATTGGGTACAGACTTGGTTTAGGATGCCTTGGAAAAGTTTAAATTGATTCAGGATCGACTTCGTACAACCCAATCTAGGCAGAAGAGTTATGCGGATCGAAAGGTTCGTGATGTTGAATTCATGGTTGGTGAGAGGGTCTTGCTCCGGGTTTCGCCTATGAAGGGTGTGATGAGGTTCAGGAAGAAGGGCAAGTGGAGCCCTATTGTGCCTTTTGAGATGCTTGAGAGAGTTGGAGAGGTGGCTTACAGACTTGCACTACCACCTAGTCTCTCTGCAATTCATCTAGTATTCCATGTTTCTATGCTCCAGAAGTATCACAGCGATCCGTCTCATGTGTTAGACTTCAGTTCAGTTCAGTTGGACAAGGATCTATCTTATGTTGAGGAGCCAGTGGCTATTTTGGACAGGCAGGTTCGAAAGCTGAGGTCAAAGAACATTGCTTCTGTAAAGGTTCAGTGGAGGGGTCATCCGGTCGAGGAGGTGACATGGGAAACCGAGCAGGATATGCGCAACTGTTATCCTCATTTTTTCACCACCTGAGGTATGTCTCTATGCTCGATCGAGGACGAACGATTGTTTTAAGAGGGGAAGGATGTAATGACCCAACCAGTCGTTTTAAAAGTTATAGCCCTGTTCCCCTATTTACTGCTCAATCTGTGCTTTAAAACTATTATGTAACTTGCCGTGGTAGTCGGTTCGGGTCCGGAAAGATTTTAGAATGAATTGGAACACTTAATTCCAAAGTTTAAAACTTAAGTTAAAAAGGGTGGCTGGATGTCGACTTATGTGCAAACGACCCCGGAAAAGTATTTTGATAATTCCAACAGCTCCGTAAGGTGATTTTGGACTTACGAGCATGTTCGGAATTTTATTTTGAAGTCCGTAGTTAAATTAGGCTTGAAATAGCTAAAATAGAAAATTTAAGTTTGGAAGTTTGACCGGGGAGTTGATATTTTAATATCGGGGTCGGAATCCAGTTCTGAAAATTTTTATAGCTCTGTTATGTCATTTATGACTTGTGTGCAAAGTTTGAGATCAATCAGACTTGATTTGATAGGTTTCAGCATCGAATGTAGAAGTTGGAAATTCTTAAGTTTCATTAAGCTTGAATTGGGGTGTGACTTGTGATTTTAGAGTTATTTGATGTGATTTGAGGTTTCGACTAAGTCCGTATAATATTTTAGGACTTGTTGGTGTACTTGGTTGAGATCCCGAGGGCCTCAGGTGAGTTTCGGAAGGTTAACGGATTATTTTCGGACTTGGGAAACAGCTGAAGGATTTCTGGTGTGCAGCTCTGGTTTCCTTCTTCGCGTTCGCGAAGGGAAACTGGGGCAGGCGAGAAATTTCTCTTCGCGTTCGCGAAGAAGGGACCTCATTCACGAAGGGTGATAGCAGTGTTCTCTGCGAATGCATGAAGGCGTTCGCGTTCGCGTAGAAGGGCGAGGCCAGGCAGGGGTATTGTGCATTATAGCTTCACGTTCGTGAAGGAGGGATTATTCGCGAAGGCCAAGTTTGGCAAGGTATCGCGTTCGCGAGAGGATCCTTGCGTTCGTGCAGAGAAAAGTTGGGCAGCACATTTTCTTGTGCTTCGCGAACACGAGGCAAGGGCCGCGTTCGCGAAGAAGAAACAACTGGATAGAATGTTTACGTTCAGACATTTTTAACGATTTGGAGCTCGAATTGAGGTTATTATTGGGAGATTTTCAGAAACAACACCGGGGTAAGTGTTCTTAACTCAATCTTGGTTAGATTACCCGAATCCATCACTGTTTTTAACATTTAATTGGTGATTTAAGTTGGAAACATTTTGAAAACCCTCTTGGATAGATTTGAGGATTTGAGAGTCGAATTGTTATCGGAATTTAGTCATTTTGCTATGGTTAGACTCGTGGTTGAATGGGTATTCATATTTGGTAACTTTCACCGGATTCCGAGACGTGGGCCCACGGGTGATTTTTGAGTTAATTTCGAATTTTTATAGAAAAATGTAATATTTTCTTATGGAATTAATTCTATAATATTTGTTGATTGTATCGAATTAATTATGACTAGATTCGAGTCGATCGAAGTCCAAAACTCGAGGAAAAGGCATACTACTTGATTAAATTAGAGCAAGTCGAGGTAAGTGACTTGTCTAACTTTGTGTGGGGGAAATATTTCCTAGGATTGATATTGACGTGATAATTATAATATGCTGAAAGTCGTGTACACGAGGTGACGAGTGTGTACACGGGCTAAATGTGAAAGATTATGCCTTTAAATTGTATAGATCATTGTTGAATATTAATTAATAATTTTACCTTGTTATATTCTTCATCATTGATTCAATTTTTATATTTTAAATTAGCTTGTCCTTTTCCTGCTAATTGTTTTACCTGTTTAGTTGAAACCCTGTTTCTTTTGTTCGGTGCAATACTTGAAGGATTGGATTTCTTAATTTAAATGTTATTAAAAATGAAGTATTTTACATTTAAAATTTTGATATTTAGACAATGTGTTAAATTTGTGAAATATTATTTTTACTGAATATTTTATGAGATTTTCGTACTCATTGTGATGGAGCCGTGAGCTCTTTATTATGGAAAATATTGCTGTTAATGTATTTTGGCATGAGCCATGAGCTTTTTATTGTGGAAAAATATTGTTATTAATTTATTTTTGCAAGTTGAAATAATTGAGCACTTGAGGTGCAAATTGTGATATATTGTAATATTGGTACGCATGTGATGGTATAAGATCTGGATGTTGAAACATATGCGGTGAGATAAGGGTGGTTTGATACGCGTGGCTAGTAGGGGAAGTACAAGAAGTCGTGCGGTGTGATAAGGGTAGCTAAAACGGTGGATGCTATTTCGGAAAATAATATTTTCTTTAAAATTAAATGTGAAGGTTCCCGCGGTGATATAAGGAAATGAGATATTGTGAATTTATTTATGATTTGGGACTACGAGGCGGTACCTCGAGAGTGCCCTTGTTGATATTGATTTCTGGGCGCAGGTGCTTTTGATTATTGTTGTGATTTTCTTAAGATTGCAAAGAATTCTGTTTTGTTTCCACGATGTATTATTTGCCATTATTTTGTGAAATCAAATAGTGACATAGTACTTGATTTATTTTCATTGTCATTTTATTTCATTATATTGTTAAATATATTACCATGCCATTATTATTTTCCAGTTGGGCCTAACCCGACCTCGTCACTACTCTACCGAGGTTAGGCTTGGCACTTACTGGGTACCGCTGTGGTATACTCATACTACGCTTCTGCACATTTTTTTGTGCAGATCCAGGTACCTCTTACCAGCCTAGATATCAGTGAGTTACCTGTGTATGGAGACTTCGAGGTATATCTGCCAGCGTTCGCAGACTCCGGAGTCCCCTTCTATCATTATTATGTTGCTTCCTTATTTTTATTTAGACCTTGATATATAGAGACATTGAGGATAAATTCTTAGATGCTTGTGACTTATTTCTACCGGGTTTTGGGAGTTGTAATTATTTGAATTGCAGTTTATTTATTTCATATATCTATTATTATTCCGCATTGATAGGCTTACCTAGTCTTAGAGACTAGGTGCCATCACGACCTCCTACGGAGGGAATTTGGGATCGTGACACCTCCTAACTGGGGTCTCCGAACATCTCGTCCTTACATGCCCGTACCATCTCAGCGTCACTTCCCGCTGCTTCTCCTCCACGGGGCTACCCCACCTTATCCTGAATAACTTCGTTCCTAATCCTGTCTCTCCTGGTATGCCCACACATTCATCTTAATATCCTTATTTTCGCTACTTGTAGCTTGGGGACGTGGGAATTCTTAACTGGCCAACACTCCGCCTCATACAATAAAGCCGGTCTAACTACCACTCTGCAGAACTTACCTTTACCGCTAAGTCTTGGTGTCACCTTCTTATCATACAAGACACCAGAGGCAAGCCTCCACTTCATCCATCCTATTCCAGTATGGTGAATAACATCCTCGTCAATCTCTCTGTCCCCTTGAATTACAGACCCAAGATATTTGAAACTACCTCGCTTGGGGATGATTTAAGAATCAAGCCTCAGTTTTCCTCCCTCATGAGTTACTCTACTGAACTTACTACATATACTCGGTTTTAGTCCTGCTAAACTTGATCCTTTTAGATTCTAGAGTGTGTCTCCAAACCTCCACCCTAGTGTTATCTCCTCCTTGTGTCTCGTCAATAAGCCTTATGTCATCTGAAAATAACACTATGTTATTGTAATACTGTGATGGTTTGATTAATTAAGAGGTATGCATTGCTACATGTGCATGTTACTACTGATGTACTAATTCTCGAATTGCACAACAATTTAGGATCATGTGCTTGCACATAGTTTGTTGACCTATGAAAAAAAATATATGATGAAATGTAGACAACGACACATATTAATTACAAGTTGAAAATATCGTTGAGGAGAAGAAAATGATAGAAAAATAGACAACAAATCCTGAATAAGTTTAGTGGAAGGAGCATTTACCACATAACCGTTTACTTTGTGTCTTGCAGCAGACTTTGAGCCTCCCCAAATATTAAAGAAAACAGAAAAAATATAAAGCAAATTGTTATTTTTCACTGTCTAAGCTAATGCGCTTTCTTAAAGGGTCTATTAGAATTTCAATGACTGGCTGTATGAATATGGCAGTAATCAAGAAATGTTAAACTTGCCAAAAATGGAAGTATTCCGATGCCAAGCTTCTTTTTTAGAATTTTGATTACATTAATATCTGAGAACACTACCATGTGCATCGATTTTCACTAACTTAACTTTCTTGTTTAATTTATAACCACCCTGGCCATGTTGTCGGACCTTTCTAGCATGCTTAAATAGCAGCCCTGCTGATTGCTAGCATAAGTTTAATTCTAAGGTTTTAAGTTTAGTGCAACTTTCTTGTGTTGAGATAATATCTTCGATCCCTATTTTATGGCCTCACCACATCAGAAAAGCATTTATATGCTTCTTTCCTGTGTTTTTCTTTTCCTTCTTCTACAACAATGTGAGTTGGTAGTAGTTGCATCAAGAGTATTGAAATTTCATCCAACTCCTACTGATGAGACTATATACAGGCACCCTTATAAACCTTCATTTTCTTTCAGTCGTTACAAGAAGTACGAAATAGTAAAAGATTACAGTGGTCCAGGACATAGTCCTGGTATGGGCCATCAAAATCCACCTGGGGCTTCCTGAAAAGCTAAGTAGCAAACAGTAACACATCTTAATTTGGTTTTCTATTTTTTAGTTTTTCTGAAGAATTGTAAGCTTGATGTTGAAGGGTCGAAGAATGGGAGAGAGACACTCAGTCTGGTAGATGAAATAGGTCGCTTCATACTACAAATTTCTTGTTTCTTTTCCCCCTCAATGATAGAATATTGAGATTATGCATTTATTTCGCAATTAATAGTTCCTTTTTTTTAGTTTTTATTGTTTTCTTTCGTTTTCGGTTGTGGAAATATTGAATTGATTTTGTTACACTCTTATTCCAATAAATTATTTAATCCGTTTCAAACAAAGAGAAGGATTCGGGTATGTGGATCGAACAATTTAATATTGATTTCAGTTCATTTGTCCTTAATCGTTTAAAGTAGAAACTACATAAAAAAGTAATGTAAATCATAATTTTATAATTATTTCAAATATTTTCAATAATTAACGTGTGAAAAATTTGCAGTGAGAAAACTGATGACTAGTTCGCTAAATAATAAAAGTGTGATATACAAATTAAATAAAAGGTGTAGTTTCAAACTTTCTATGTCCAAATGTTTAAAAAACAAAAACGGAAATGTCGTAGATTCTGCCTCGATCTGACCTTGGAAAGGACTCGTCTCTACGTATAGCAGGACCACTTCTGTAGCTTGCGGAGATACGAGGTTGAAGATAGAAGGGTGAGATAGAATGGAGCCTCCAATAATAAATAAATTAATATGCATGACGCTTAAGATGTTAAATAAAGTGATTATACGACTTGAAACGTTTTGGTTTGAAGTCACCTGCCACCCATCAATATTAGTATTCTGAGTTTAACATATATACACACACACATATATATATATATATTTTACAATGCTAAGTTATCTTTATATGTTGCTGTAAGTAATCTGCTTTATTTTCAAAATAATAAATTCACATTTTATGGAGGATTATGTATAATTATCTTTTGGATAACTTGATTACTTTAATTTTTTACCCTGCTAGTTTGATGCACCTAGTCTTCTGCAATTACTAGTTACTAGTTATTATTAAACGACAGCCAGTGTAATCGCATTTTCAGGAAAAGGTAGCCCAGCAAAGAAAATATTTCATATTTATGCAGGGTTGATGTATATAACCTATCTTAATACATGCAAAGTATCAGCGATTAATTTCATGTCTCGAAACTGTAATCACACAAAAAAAATTTATCATTGCTCTAAAGCCCCCTTCAATCGCATTTCATATGAACTTAATGATAATAGGAGAATGTTGTTTTCTTTCAAATAAAAACTGCAAATCTTGCGATACGATGAAAGTTTTGTCATGAAAAATAAAATAAAAAGATCTAATATTTTGTCCCCCCGCCCCCACCAAACCCCCAACCCCTCTTTAATTTTAGTTGCGGTCTAATGTGTGATATTACCCATTTTGATATTAGGACGAATTTTGACATATTTAAGATTTTACATATGTAGCTCTCATTTAGCAAAATACCCAAGTGAAGTTGTAACAGAACAAGTACGTTTCGTAACCTAGTTCGGGCCGTCAACGGGGTACGTAGTTTGACAAAAGTTTTTTAGTTTTTGCAAAAAGTTGAAAAATATATACTTGTGGAGTAGTTTTTCAAATTTGGCAAAAACGTTCTATGGTGTTTGGTTGAGAATAAATTTACACAAAAAAAAAAAAAAAAAAAAAAAAAAAAAACACAACTCTTTTTGGAACAAACGTCCATAATTTTCAAGATATTTATCAGCTCGACGCCCATAATTTTCAAGATATTTATCAGGGCGCTCTTTTAACAGTGGATGAAAAAGAAAGCCAAAAAGAAAAGTGTAACGACAATCTCTTCATGTTAATTAATTAATGTAATCCTACTATGTTATCTTAAATTTCATAAATAACTATTTCCTGGGTAAGTAAGTTCGAAAGTTCTTTTCACGAAAGTGGTGATACATATGATAACTATGTTTAACTTATCTCGTTGTCCATTATTGTCTCGTTTTTTCTTTCTTTTTTTTCTTTTTTTACAAATATATGATGAAGTGCACCACTTGCTTTGTTGGAAAACGAGGGTCTTCTTAAAGGAAAAGAAGGAACGCAGACAAGTTTGTTAGTCAAGATTCTAGTCATCATAATCAAAATCTTTATTGTGGGAGATTTATAGCTTAATTTAGTGTTTAATGGTGGACTCCGAGAAAAGAAATTTAAAAACAAAAAGCTTGATATGCATATATGAGTTTGTCGAAACCTCGTGGTTGGGAAGTTAAAGAGCTAAAAAGCACCAATCTTCTCATATGGCACTCTAAATAATTAATCTCAAACTCAAGTCTCACATACAGAGTTCTTGAAACTATGTCAGGTAGTAAAATACTATCAAATGGAAAAATACTTCCTATTTGACAGTTGCTAGTGACAGTGACATGCACCCCTGCATCACCTAGTTATGAAATGAAGGAACTATGCTTGTATATTCCAAAAACAAAAAGGTAAAGGTAGAAGAAAAAAAGAAATGGTATAGCTCAAGGAAAATCAAATATTTTTATATATAGATCGATGTATTATGTGGCTAACAATTAATCTATAACTGGTACTCAGTGATTGTCATTGGACAAAGTTATAATTTTCCCATGAGATTGTTTGCAAAAACAAAAAAAAATCGACATATGAAAAATTAATTGCAGTCATCAAAATAATAATATTTTTATTGATAAACAATTGTGGGTACAATTTTATTTGTTCTCTTGATTCTTCTCTCGAGATTGTTCTACGTGATTCGAAAGCTTAAGCGGCGTATTTCTCGAATGTAGGATTTGTGTGGTTCTTTTTGAAGTATTTGATTGCCGAAAAATGTCAAACCATGAGTTGATCTTGAGGAAGTACGTCTCTTGATCACTTCAGGTTTAAGAAAGACAATATTTAATGTATCGATCTCTTTGTGAATATCCCAAGAGTTTATGTGATTTTCAGAATGTCTTTTAAAGGGAATATATACCCCTTTTGCATAGACGTGTGCTAGGGTTTAAGGAATCTTGACTTTTAGGCTTGAAGACCAAGGATTAGACATGTCTGGTAGTGGTTGGACATAAAATTCAGCAGATTTTTTATGTCAACAGGGACTAAAGGAGCGAGGCAAAGATATCTTCTGTTCTCCAGTGTTGTTTATGCTTTGCGCCGAGATCTTCTGAAGTGGGCTCAAGGGTAGCATGTGACGTCCACGACGGAGGGCAGGCCAATGATGGCAGGTGAAACAGGACTGGCAGGCTTCTAGGCTGGTAAAATTCTGAAGAAGGGGTGGACATAGTACCTTAGGCTAATCCCTATCGGAACGGCTGAGAAAAGTGAAGAGTTTTATAAGGCACACCATAACTTTACATGACACACACGTTTTTGGGCTCGATAATGACATAGCCCAAAGGAAAAGTCTGTGAGGTCTGCTGGGCCAAAGAGAATAATATGTACTATAGGCTCGGATCGTTACACTTATAGGATCAGAGCCCGACTCTCCTCAGTATAGTAGTGGGCCAAAGCTCAGCTAAGACGTTGAGTCCCAAGGGAGAGTTTTATGTGATGCCCATGAGGGAGGGCAGGACGATGAATGCGGGTCAAACAGAATTAACAAGCTTCTAGGCTGGCAATCTTCTCGAGAAGGTTTTCACATGTCACATTAAGTGAATCCCACATTGGAACGGGAGAGGAAAGTAAAAAAATTTATAAGATACAATACAAGTTTACATGACATACATGCTTTTCAGCATGATGATACAGTAGTCCAAGGGAAAAATTTGTAAGGTTTGCTAGGCCAAATCAGAAAATGCGTGCCATAAAACTTGGATCGTGATAAATATGATTTCAAAGCGCGACTCTCCCTCAGTATGGTAGTGCGGTAAAATTCAGTGAGGACACTGAGTCCTAAGGGGGGTAAATATGATACCCATGACAAAGGGCGAGTCAAATAGGACTAGTAGGCTTCTAGGCTGGTAAGCTTTTGAAGAAGGCGTGAATATGCCATCTTAGGCGAATCGCATATCAAAATGGGAGAGGAAAATAAAGAGTTTTAAGGCACAATACAACTTTATATGACACACGCGCTTTTGGGCTTGATGATGGCATAGCCCAAATGACTAAACGGTGAGATCTCTTGGGTCAACGTGAACAATATGTGCCATGAACTTGAATCGTGACATAGCACTTGTGAGTAAATAACAATAATCAGTTCAAGCCAGCCAGCCAATCAGTTAATTCTCAAAGAAGCTCTTTTGTGCATCAGAAAGCTCATGGTATGCTGGCACATATGGTGAGACATGAATACGATCTTAAGCTTAGAGATATTGTTTTATACTAGTCTTATATTACGTATATTGCGTGTGTATCCTATCTCAATGGATATATTTAAAAGAAAAATCATCTATCATATATGTATGTGTATGTGTATGTATGTTTGACAAAACTGATAATTATTTGATTTTAGTAGTTCATGACTATAATGTTAGAGCAATTATGCTAAATATTTTGGGCATCTAATCTGGACAAAGTAATTATGCTAGACATTCTATCAAGTATTTGTTTTCCAAATTGGTATGAGTGGGACTTTCTTTTCCTTATTTATTGGCTTAATAGTGCGTATGATGTTTTATTGCTTAATCTTATAAAAACTAAAAACTTCTCATATATAAGGTTACCCGAAAAATCATTGTCACTAATTCAGAATTCATATTTTCATAGTACCTTTAGATTATTCTTCAACAAATAAAAATTTAATGTATTTTAGTGTGTGTGTGTGTGTGTGTGTATATATATATATATA
>AWOL01S0069498.1:18972-54618 GCA_000715115.1 Nicotiana otophora | reverse complement strand
TATATCACATATAGCACAATATATACATGGCCATATTTTTATTTAATTCTTACTGATTCAAGTTTGCATTTTACCAATTTGGCTCTTGATACTATACAATAATTAAATTTTTTTATCGTTAATGCTCTTCTTATAGAAATAAAAATATATACCCTAAAACTTTTGTCAAATTAAAAAATAATTTAATTTTAAGAAGAATTTTGAAATTGTTTTAATTGAATTCTTTTGTTAATTTTATTAATTCAAAGATTTAGTTAATATTTTTAATATTAAATTAATTTATTTTATATTGATTCAAAATTTTAATATTATCTCATCTAAAATTTTAAATATTTAACTATGATTATAATTTTATCCACTAAAACTTTTATTTACAAGAGATAAAAAAATATTGAACTAACATTTCGTTTGGATTGTTGTGTTTGCAGATTTTTATTTATTATTATTATTATTATTATTAACATTTTTCCAATTAATTTTCTTTCTCTCTTTTATATTCTTAATTTTATTAGTTATTTCTTCTAATTATTGAGTATAGTGTTAAAATTATTACACAAAAATAATAAATGAAAAGATATTACTTGAATTAAAAAGTAATACAAATATAACATATATATATATATATATATATATAAAAGCAGTCCACATTAAAGATGATATTAAATGAATTATAATTATATCACATGATTACTTTAAACACACCTCAAAAATTTGATTTGAAAAGATATATAAAGCCAAACTAATGATAGCACAAATTAGGATAGAATTAGTTTTATCACTTCTATGTTACTCAATTACACGAAAGAATCTCTAACAAATTATGCCATATTTTGTTAACATAGTATATTTCTTGAATTCCTATATAAGGCCTTAAATATTAAAACTTCCAATCTGGTACCTCGTTTAAAAAGGAAAAGATTTAATAAGCAACTGATGATTTCAAAGTCTTAATATTTCGAATCCTAATATTTGGAAAATAAATATTTCAAATAAGAAAGAATTTAATATAAAAAATTTAGTTATTTTAAAACTCTTAAATAGTAGGAAAATGTATAAATAACTATTTTGTCCAGTATGAAAATAAATCTTTAATGGCTAATACTGTGGCGTTTGAATGTTTGTATGAAGAATTAGGGGTCAAAGGCGAAGACAAGAAGCTGTTCAGGCTAGTTAAGGCGAGAGAAAGGAAAGCCCGTGACCTGGACCAAGTAAAGTACATCAAAGACGAGGAAGGTATAGTTTTGATGGAAGAGGCACTTATCAAACGAAGATAGCAGACGTACTTCCAAAAACTCTTGAACAAAGAGGGGGACATGAATATTGTGCTGGGTGATTTGGAGCACTCTGAGAGTCATTCGAAATTTTGGATATTGCAGGCGTATAAAAGTTGCGGAGGTCGAGGGGGCTTGAGTAAGAGGAGCGCGGGAAGAGCGACCGCATTAGATGAAATTCCGGTGGAATTTTAGAAGAACGTGGGTACGACAGATTTGGAGTGGCTCATAAGGTTTTTTAATGTCATTTTTAGACGAATAAGATGCCCAAAAATAGAGGTGGAGTACGAAGAACAAGGGTGATATATAAAATTTCAATAACTACAAGGGTATCAAGATGCTGAGCCACACTATAAACGTTTGGGAGAGGATGGTGGAAGTAAGGGTGAGACTTTCGGAAAACAAGTTGGGATTCATGCAGGGGAATTCGACTACTGATGCTATTCATTTTGTTAGAAAATTGGTGGAGCAGTAAAAGGATATGAAGAGAGACTTGCATATGGTGTTAATTGACTTAGAAAAAACATATGACAAAGTCCCGGGGTATTTTTTATGGAGATGTTTAGAGGGCAGAGGTGTTCCCATAGCTTACACTTGAGTGATTAAGGACATATATGGTGGAGCTAAGACCCGCAAGAGGACAATAGGAGGAGACTTAGAAGTGTCACGACCCCAGTTTTCCACCTTAGGAGGTCCTGATGGAATCTAGTCTCTAAGACTAGGTAAGCCTAACATGTAATAATAACTTAACAGAAATAATCAAACAGAAATACTAAAGCAAGACTGATAAACTCATATAAACTTTCAAAATAGGATCTCAACCACAACTCTCCCAAAATCGGTGGAATTGAGTCGTAAGCTCTAAAAAACAATCTGGAATATCTACTACAACACTGTCTAAATAAGAAATACAACAGAATAAAAGATAAGGGAAGGTGATTTCGAGGCCTTTAGACGCCGAGCAGATATACCTTGAAGTCTCCGGATGACAGCTACAATCAACACTAATGCCCGGCACGGTCAGACGTATCTGGATCTACACAAAAATATATGCAGAAGCGTAGTATGAGTACACCACAATGGTACCCAATAACTATCAAGCCTAACCTCGGTAGAGTAATGACGAGTCCGGGTCAATACACCTACTAGGACATAATAAACAGAATGAAAACATAATAACGAGAAGTGATAGAAGGGGGAGGAATAAATGACATGAAACAAGTTAATGACATGGAATAATGACAGGATTGTAAGTATAGATATAACTTAAAGGAAGCAATTAAAGAGAACCACAATAGTCAAATACGGAAAAAACTCATAAGACAAGGAAGAATTAAACAACAAGAAGTGTTACACTAATAACTCTTTACAATATGAGATAAACAACAAGAATCACAAACGAGGCACTGCCTCGTATACAACAAGAATCACAACCGAGGTACCGCCTTGTATACAATAAGAATCACAAGAGAGGTACCGCCTCGTATACAACAAGAATCATAACTGGGGTACCGCCTTGAATTCACATTTCTCAATTTCAATCACAATATTTTCTTATATCACTGTGGGAGCCTTACATTTAGTTTTAATAATTATTTTTTCCGAAATAGCTACCCGCATTTTAGCCCACCTTATCACACTGCGTGGCTTCAAGTAGTTCGCCTACTAGCACCACACATATCAAGCCGACCTTATCTCGCCGCATGCGTATCAACCCCAAGTCTTATACCACCGCATGCGTATCAATATCACAATATAATCACAACTCGCGCCAAAAGTGCCCATATGCCATAACTTACCAATAATCAACAATATCAATGTTTCCACAACATTAGCATGGCTCAACCACAATGTATACAAGAATATCAACAATAAAAATAACAATGGAATATAAACAATAATTATGAATGTGAATTGCCCAACAAGGGAGATATTTCAACAATTAATAACTTCGCCTCAATATGATAACGACTTTCACAACTTCAACACCAATAACTGAACAAGAAGATATTTCACAAAATTACAACTTCAGTTATAAGTAAATCTACAATTAAGGATGTATCAAGGCAATAAGAAAAGTAATAACTTCAACTAAAACATAAGAGCAAAATATCAAGTAAGATGTAAAACAAGTGTTAACAAAGTCAAACAAGGCATGTAAGGATAGACTAACACAATTATGAGTAGATTGACAACGAGAATTAAAACATGATGTGATAATTTAATTAAAGGCATGAAAAGAGTCTAAATAACTTAAACCGGTCAATACCACATATAACCCGTGCCCCCCACTCGTCACCTTGCATATACGGCTTTCACATACCATGATTAGCACAAACAAACTAATTCCTAATGGGTAGTTCTCCCACATAAAGTTAGACAAGATACTTACCTCAGCTAAGCCATCTCAACCCTCAAAAATAGCTTTTTCCCTAAAATTCACCTACACATGGCTCAAATCTAACCCAAATTGACTTAATATCATCAGCAATGCAAGGGAAAATAATTACAATAGATATAGCTATGATCTTTATACTGTTCCCAAAAAGTCAACAAAAGTCAACCATGGGCTTGTCCAGTCAAAACCCGGGTCCAAGGGTAGATTTTGACTAATCCATAACCCCACGAGTCCATAGATATGATTAGTTTCAAAATTCGAGTCCAAATCGACTCTCAAAACTCAAATTCTCATTTTTCAAAAACTTGACAAAATTTCCCAATTTTTCCTCTTTGATTCACATGATTTTGATGTTAAATCTAAGATATAATCATGAAATATTGTAGAAAATTGATTAGAATCACTTACCCAATGTTAGTAGGTGAAAAGACCCTCTCCAAGTCGCCTCATACCGAGTCTAGGGTTCTAAAATGTGAGAAATGAGATGAAATCTCAACTTTCCAGCCCTTATGACCAGCTACAGAAGTCGCATTTGCAACACATGATTCACATTTGTGAATCCTCACAATTACGAATCAGGGATCATATTTGCAAACTCTGACAGCCTCAACAAAAGCCGCAATTGCGAAGCTGGCCACTATCGCAAATGCGACCAAATCCTACCAAGTGCGAACCATCCTTCAAGCCTGCTAACTTTGCAAATGCGAAGAGGAAGTCGCATTTGCGACATCTGACCACCCCTATCACCTTCGCAATTGTGAGGCTGGTGCTCGCATTTGCGATAACTGAGGACCAGCACACCAGTAAATTCTATTTTCAGTTCAAACCATTCTGAATCATGTCTGAAACTCATCCGAGCCCTCGGGGCTCCAAACCAAATATTCACACAAGTCTAAAAACATCATACGAACTCGCTCTCGCAACCAAAACAAAAAATAATAATATCTAAAACTATGAATCAGACACCAAAATACATTAATTTCGAGGTAAATTTCAAGAACCTCTAGAATTGCAACTATACATCTGAATCCTATCAAATCAACTCCAAACAATACCAAATTTTGCAGACAAGTTCTAAATAGCATAACAGACCTATTCCAAGTCCAAAAACCAAATTACGATCCAGAAGCTAAAAGTTGACCTACAATCAAACTTCTAAACTTCAAATTGCCAAATTTCGGCAAAACAACACAAATCAGCCTACGGACTTTCGAATTCTATTCTGGGCATGCGCCCATGTCAAAAATCACGATACGAAGCTATCAGAGCCATCAAAACACCATTCTAGGGTTGTTTTTTGTTTTTTTGTTTTACAAAAGTCAACGATTGGTCAACATTAACAACTTAAGCTTCTAAGCCAAGAATCAAAGGGTCCAGATCAACCCGAAATCTTCCCCAGAACAAAAGTAATCAACCCCGTAAGTCATCAAAATATAAAGACACATGTGTGGAGCGTCAATAGGGGAAACATGGCGTAATTACACAAAATGACCCGTCGGGTTGTTACATTATCCCCTCCTTAAAACAAACGTTCGTCTTCGAACATGCATAAGGGCATACCTAAGGTGATGAATAGATGAGGATAATGACTCTGTATGTCATGATCGGTCTCCCAGGTCGCCTCCTCGATCGGATGACCCCTCCATTGGACCTTCACTGAAGCAATGTTCTTTGATCTTAACTTCCGGACTTGTCTGTCCAAGATAGCCACTAGCTCCTCAATATATGTCAAATCCTTGTCCAATTGGACTGAGCTGAAGTCTAAAATATGAGACGGATTACCATAATACTTTCAGAGCATAGAAGAATGGAACACTGGATGAACGACGGATAAGCTAGGTGGCATTGCAAGCTTGTAGGCCACGTCCCCCACTCTCTCAAGGATATCACTCTCTCAAGGATATCAAAGGACCGATATACCTAGGGCTCAATTATCCTTCTTCCCGAACCTCATCACACCCTTCATGGGTGAAACCCGGAGAAACACTTGCTCTATAACCATAAATGCTACATCACAAAACTTCCTATCAGCATAACTCTTTTGTCTAGACTAGGTTGTACGAAGTCGATCCTGAATTAACTTGACTTTCTCCAAGGCATCCCAAACCAAATTTGTGCCCAATAACTTAGCCTCTCCCAGCTCAAACCAACCAACTAGAGAATGACACCGTCTCCCATATAGGTCATCATAAGGAGTCATTTGAATACTCGATTGGTAGCTGTTTTTATAGGCAAACTCCACCAGTGGCAAGAATTGATCCCAAGAACCCCCGAAATACATAACACAGGCATGAAGCATATCCTCAAATATCTGAATAGTGCGCTCGGACTGTTTATCCGTCAGGGGGTGAAATGTTATACTTAACTTAACCCGTGTTCCTAACTTATGCTGCACAACTCTCTAGAAATGCTATGTAAACTCCGTGCCGCGGTCAAAGATGATGGATACTGCCACGCCATGAAGTCGGATAATCTCGCAGATATAGATCTGAGCCAGCTGCTTCGAAGAATAGGTAGTCACCACTGGAATAAAATGAGCCGACTTGGTCAACCTATCTACAATCACCTATACAACATCAAATTTCTTTAGAGTCCGTGGGAACGCGACAACGAAGTCCATGGTAACACGCTCCCATTTCCAGTCGGGAATCTTCAGTCTCTAAAGCAAATCGCCTGGCCTCTGATGCTCATACTTCACTTGCTGACAATTTAGGCACCAAGATACATACTCCACTATATCTTTCTTCATTCTCCTCTACCAATAGTGCTGACTCAAATTCTGATATATCTTAGCAGCACCCGGATGAATGGCGTACCGCAAACTGTAGGCCTCCTCAAGGATCATCTCTCGCAACCCACCCATATTAGGCACACATAATTAGTCTTGCATCCACAACATACCGTCATCCCTGATAGAGACCTCCTTGGTATCGCCGTGCTTAACCGTGTCCTTAAGGACAAGCAAATTGGGGTTGTCATAGTGACGCTCTTTGATGCGATCATATAAGGAAGAATGGGAAACCACGCAAGAAAAAACCCGGCTGGGCTCCAAATCATCCAATCTAACAAACTGATTGGCCAAGGCCTAAACATCTAGAGCTAGTGGTCTCTCTGCTGCTGGTAGATATGCTAAACTACCCAAGCTCTCCGCCTTTCGACTCAAGGCATCGGCCACTATATTGGCCTTCCCTGGATGATATAGAATGGTGATATCATAGTTTTATGCAACTCTAACTATCTCCGCTACTGCAAGTTAAGATCTTTTTGGTTGAACATGTGTTGTAGACTCCGGTGGTCTGTATAGACCTCACAAGGAACACCGTACAAATAGTGCCGCCAAATCTTCAATGCATAAACAATAGCTGCCAATTCTAAGTCATTGACCAGATAATTCTTCTCATGGACCTTCAACTGCCGATACGCGTAGGCATTACCCTACCATCTTGCATCAACATCGTGCCAAGGCCAACACATGATGCATCATAATACACATTTTAAAACCCCATACCTGTCGGTAATACCAATACTGTGGCTGTAGTCAAAGCAATCTTAAGCTTTTGAAATCTCGCCTCACACTCCTCGGACCATCTGAAAGGAGCACCCTTCTGGGTCAATCTGGTCATAGGTGCAACAATGGATGAGAAACCTTCTACAAAACGGAAATAATATCCGGCCAAACCAAGACAACTCTAAATCTTAGTAGTTGAAGACAGCCTAGGCCAATTCTGAGCTACTTCAATCTTCTTCGGATCTACCTCGATCCCCTCACTCGACACCACATGGCCCAAAAACACCACCGAATCAAGCTAAAATTCACACTTTGAGAATTTTGCATACAACTTCTCTTTCAAGGTCTGGAGCACGATCCTCAGATGCTGCTCATGATCTTCCCGACTGAGGGACTACACCAAAATGTCGTCAATAAACACAATGAAGAATGAATCAAGATACCGCTGGGATACATTATTCATTAGATGCATAAATGTTGTTGGGGCGTTGGTCAGCCCAAATGACATCACAAGGAACTTGTAGTGACCATACCGAGACCTGAAAGCAGTCTTCAGAATATTCGGATCCCGAATCTTCAGTTGATGATACCATGACCACAAATCAATCTTCGATAACACTCTAGCACCCTATAGCTGATCAAATAAGTCATCAATGCGCAGCAATGGACACTGGGAATATATCTGGGAAGTCTCTCACTACCGGAACTGACTCAACGGTAGGAGTGTCAACACTGATATCCCTCACAAAGGTTAGGTATGCATCACACCCTTTCCCAACCATATGTTGTGACACCACCCTGCTAGGAACATAATCCAAGGTACCCTTCCACTACAACCGCAGTAAACTTGACATAGCCAATATCACCGTCTAGGCATGACAATCAAGAATAGCATGATAGGGCGGCAACCAGTTCATGCCCAAAATAACATCAAAGTCTACCATACTGAGCAACAATATATCAACTCTGGTCTCAAAATCACCAATAACAACTAAATACGACCGATACACACGGTCCATAACAAAAGAATCTCCCACAAGTATGGGCACATAAATAGGAGAACTCAAAGAAACACGAGATATATCCAAATATAGAGAAACGTAAGATGACACTTACGAATAAGTGGATCCGGGATCAAATAATACTGATGCATCTCTATCACAAACCGGAACCATACCTGTGATGGCTGCATATGAAGCGGTTGCCTCCGTCCTACCAGGAAAAGCATAGAATCTGGCCTGGAATCTCCCTCTAGGGAGGCCTCTACCCGCCTGTCCCCCAACCCTAGCTGGCTGTGGGAATGGAGCAGCAATCATGGCTTGTGAAGTTTGTGGACCTGGCTGAATCCGTAGAGCCTGAGTAGTCTGTGGAGGTGCATCCCTCATGAGTCTGGGGAAGTCCCTCACCATATGACGGGTATCACCACACTCAAATAAATCTCTCGATGGATATGGCTACTAGGACTGGCTCATACCCGGTCGGCTGGACTGGCCGCTGAAGGCACCCCTTGCAGGAGGTGCACTAGAAAGTGGCTGAGCAAAGTGTGCAACCTGAGACCTCGGAATAACCGGAGCACCTCTAGAAGCTGGAAGTGCTGAATGGACTAAATGACTCACATATACCCTACCATGACGGGATGTAACTGGGTGCGGGCATCAGTATATCAGCCCAAATCTCGAGGCATCACTATATCCCTCCAACCTCCGTGTGATCTTTTGAACCTTCTGGTATGGAGTATTTGTCTCCAACTCTTAAGCCATGCTGATTCTAATACCATAGTTGATTTCCTCGATGAATCGGTGGACTCGCTCTCTAACTATAGAAACCAAGCAGGTGCATGTTTGGACAAATAACTGAATCTGACATCGTACTCTAACACCGTCATCGTATCCTGATGCAGCTGCTCAAAATACGTGCACCAAGCAACCCGAAGTGTCTGGGGAACAAACTCTCTCAAAAACAGCTCTAAAAATAGAGTCCATGTAAGTGAAGTTGCATCAGCTAGGCTACCCTCCTTGTAAGCTCGCCAGCGCTAATATGCTGCTCCTGGCAGCTAGAAAGTAGTAAAAGCAACTCCGCTCATCTCCACACTACCCATGGTGAGGAGAATACGGTGGCACTTCTCTAGAAAATCATATGCATCCTCTGATGCTAAGCCACTAAAATTAGGAGCATGATACTTCTTGATCCTCTGAATTTTAAGCTACTCCTCCTCAGATGCCACTGCCCTAACCTTGGGCTGAACCGGATAACAGGCAGCACAGGCATAACCTCTAAGATCTGATCAACACGGACTTGCTGCTCTGGAGTACGGGCCGCGAGAGTCTGAGCTCCATCCCTAGCCTGAGATGTGGCCGGTGCAAGTGAAATAAACCCCGCCTGAGCTAGAGTACCGAACATGCTCAAGAATTGTGTGAGGGACTCCTGTAGTGCAATGGTGGCAATATGCGCCCTTTATATGTATTGAAGCAATCACCAAAGCTTGATTTGGCAGATTCAACAAAACAATGATCTCCTTCGGTTACCAACAAAGTAATGTTGATCACACCCTCTTCATAAGACATCAAACGGGTAAACTCACTCTTCTCATAGTTTATGTTAATGACATAATAATGACATGAGATGACAAAGATGAGATGGCCCGATTGAAGAAGTTGTTGGCACATGAATTTGAGATCAAGGAACTAGAAATATTGCAGTAGTTCTTGGGAAGAATTTTATTTCTCAAAGAAAGTGTATTCTAGATCTCTTGAATGAAACTGGTATGACAGGCTGCAGACCCGCAAAATCACCCATTGAAAGCTATCACAAGTCACGTTCAAAGCACAATTAGAGAGTCAGTTGATAAGGAGAGATATCAAAAGTTGGTTGGAAGACTCATTTATCTCTCTCACACTAGACCAGACATAGACTATTCAGTTAGCCTGGTGAGTCAGTTCATGCATGATCCCCGGGATCCTCATATGTAAGTTGTCTTTCAGAATTTGAGATTTCTGAAGTGTGCTCATGGAATGATATACTTTTCTCCAAATATGACCACCGCCAAATAGAAGCCTTTACAGACGCAGATTGGGCTATATCTCTAGATGACAGAAGATCAACATCCGGTTATTGTACGCTTGTAGGAGGAAACTTGATTACTTGGAGAAGAAAGAAGCAAAGTGTAGTGTATAGATCAAGTGTGGAGGCAGAATATATAGCTATCGCCCAAGATGTTTGCGAACTACTTTGGTTACAAAAGCTACTACAAGAATTGAGACTATCTGAAAAAGAAAAACTTTCCTTGTACTGTGACAATAATGTTGCCATTAGTATAGCTCATAATTAAATCCAGCAGGATCGAACAAAGCATGTGGAAATTGATCGACACTTCATCAAATAAAAAGTTACAACAGGTATCTTGAGTTTTGTTTCATGTGCCATTGGAAAAATAGCTAGCTGATATGTATATCAAAGGTCTCAACAAGCAAACTTTCCATACTTTGAGTTGCAAGTTGGGCATGTGAGACATCTTTGCACCAACTTGAGGGGAAGTGTTGATTAGCATGATTCAAGAAGATTTGATTTAGGAGTGTTGATTAGCAAGATTTCAGGAGGTTTGATTATATTTAGGAGATCTGATTTTATTTGATTTGATTTGATAGCTGGATTGATTGTATAGTTTTATTTTACTTTCTTAATTAGCATTATGAACTTTGTATAAATTTCCTTGCTCATGGGAACACACACATAGAAAAATATAAGAAGCCTTTTCTTCTTCTCAAAACCTATAAATTTCATGCTCAGCTCAACACATCCTTTGTCCTAAATCCTAATTAATTGGCCTCGTGGGGCCGCTAAAGTATACCAAGCTACACATATTAAGACTTATATATAACTCACAAAAGAATAGAGTTGACTCTGAAAATATATGGCTATTTGTTTAAAATCACATAAACTAACTGACCAATCATGAATGGGTTTAAATACCCATTTTAGTTTAAACAATAACCCATTTTTTAGCTCACAACAATTTGACCCAAGATCCAAAGTATATGTGTTGAAATAATTATTTTCAATTTTTTTTAATTACTTTCGGCCTCTCTGTTCAATTGAGATTTGGACTTTCTGTGTCTACACCGCATGGAACACAAACCACATAGCTGAAAAATGTAATTTTGGGCGCAGACCATAGTTTTATCAAGAAGGTCTCCACCTAAGAAAAATTAGAAGAAAAAGAAGGAATTTTGATTTGGAGAAATTGGATACCAATGGCTCACGCTTTGGCTCCTTTGCACATGGGTGTTTTAGATAAGAATTAGAGTTTCTTCAAGAAGTACATAGAAGTAGAACAATATTTTTACAAACACAACTCTTCAATAGAAGGGATAGATCCTACTAAGGTGGATTAAAAATGGATTGTACAAAGCGCTTATTTTTTTACTTTCCATTAGCTGGGAGAAAGGGCCAATAGAAAGGTGATGGTGAATTGCATTGGTGAAGAAATATTGTTTACAGAAGAAGATGCAGAGGTGGAGCTTGAGATGCTAGGAGATTCCATCAAACCTAAATGTCCATTTTTAGAGGATCTACTATACAATGTGACAGGATCTAGTGGTATCATTGATTGCCCTCTTATGTTAATTCAGGTAAAATATATATACTCCTTAGCAACATAATTTTTTATTTTCTTACTCTTAAGTGTTATTGTTACTTCATCCTTAAAATAGTTTTAATTTTGGGTAAATAATACTTTTAGTTCTTTTATTTTACTTGTGATTGCAGTTTTCACCATATATGTACTATTTCTATAATGCATTAAACCTTAATATCGTTCTGTTTCATTTTATGTAACTTATTTAGATGAGACACAAAGTTTAAGAAGACTTTTTGATGTAAACTAAGAGTCCACCAAACTGTATAGCGAACCTGGTTCTCTATCAGTTCCCACATAATAGAATAATAAGTAAATAACACAAGATATTTACGTAAAACACTCCCAGCTCACGAGATTAAAACCCACGACCTACACTGGTAGGACTTTAAATTCACTAACTGAACAAACTTTAGATGCAACCTATTGTAATCTAGGAATTAAACTCTTAATCACTCACCTACTCACAAAACCTATATTGTGCGCCTCTTGGAATAGCAATGTTACAAAGCTAAGCACTTGACTAACTCTAGTGAAAACAACCACACAATTTATGGTTTAAAAGATGTCTTACGAAATGTTTCTAAAACGCTGAGTAGGAATAGTGATTAACATGAACAAATACACAATAATACTAAAGGACACATGATGTAATCAATGCTGGGATTTGGTCATTTGTTATGTTGTTGTTTTGTTATTATTGCCTTTGGGAGAATGAAGGCAGCTGCACACTTGAGAGTAAATGATATTTAGGTTTTTACAAGTGTGTTTAATCCCTTACCTTATGTTGGTAATATATAAGTAAGGTCATCAAAGATGATGCAAGAGATTTTCTAGTACGCAGCATGCTTCAACAGTGTTGTTGTACTGTTGCATGTGAAATGTAGTAGCTTTGACAACTGTAAAATTTGACTTGTATTGTGATCGGAGGAACTGATATCTATTTGTCCCCTTTGTTGTTCCCTTATCTGATTTCATTGAGGCTTATACCAGACATTTAACTTGTTGCTCTGAACGTGGAGGAACCAATTGTATCGGGTTTCCTATCTGGTTCTCTTATGAAGTTTGTTAAATCATCAAAATAAAAAGACACATAACTTATCAATTTTTCCCTTTTTGATGACGATAAACTTAGAATTGATATTCCCCTCTGAGAACCGGATCTTCACACTATCCCCCCTGCAGAATAGCCATATTCTCCTGAGAACCTGTTTCTCCCTTTCAATTTTCTTTCCCCTTTTATCATCATGAAATAAACAGACAAGTAAATACAAAAAGATGTCGAGCAAAGTTAACTCATACCACTTTCATGCACACAATATAGCTAAAAATAGAACGCAAGAGTATAACATGCATTTAAAAGGACGATGATGCTCATTAATTGAAGGAAAAAGAACCATTGTAGCAATACCAACATTACAAAACATACACAAATCAAACAGAACTAGAGTACCACAATCAAAAGGGACGGATAATAAAAAGACAATGTAAGATTAAGCAAGGGCTAGCAAATGGACAAAATAGGGGACAATGCATGAGGAAGAGAAGGACTAAGGAGCAAGGGCTGTGAGGAGACTATCAATGCGAGCATTAGCAGCCCTTTGATCGTTGATCAGTTGCTCTTTCAAGTTCTCCACCTGTTTCCTCAACTCTGTATTTTTATCATTCAAGCGGGCAAATTCGGCTCCCTGAGAACTACTGGAACCAAGTTCCTTGCTGGCCTAGCTGAGCTTACCCTCAAGAATAGCATTTCGTGCCTTCAACCGCCTGATTTTCTCATTGGCAGCATTATGAGCATCGATAAGTTGAGAGATTCTAGAACTGCTTCCAATACCCCCTTTTGTCTACATACTCGCATTCTTCCAAGGTGGTCATTGAGAATATTTGTTTACGGGTTCCCACAGCTGCTCTCTCCAAGGGGACCTCAAATCTTTCAAAGACTTTTGTGAGAATGAACTCATATGGTAACCCATAATTTCCATCCTTAAAGGCTGCCACTTTTTTCAGGTGTTCAATTAAAATGCCAGGCAGATTGATGGGAGTGTAGGCATCCAATGCCTCCAAAAAAATCAGGTCCGATATAGAGGCAATGTATCTCCTTTATGCTCTTCCTATCAAAACCTTGTTCACCAACTCGAATAATAGTTAGTATTCTGGAAGTAGTGCCTTCTTGTGCACTCGTTCCCTTGTTGAACAACTTGAGGCTTGAGGATTATCTTCCTAAATTCTGGGGAACAGGCTCCCTCCACAGTTGGGAGCCCTTCAGTAGGTACCCAAAGAATTTTCCCAAGCACAGTCTCATCCATCATGAAATCTATCCCATTGATCTTCAAACAGATGGTATCACCCTCCATTGTAAACAAGTCAACATAAAAATGGCGAACCTTCTCCTCATACACTTTTGGACTCTGAAGTGTAAAGAGATGAGTCCATTTCTGGAAGTCGCAGATTTCTACCAACTTCCTCATTCCAGACTGATCAAGAATGTCAGTGCCAAAAACTCTATGCCGCAGGACTTTCTGCTTTTTCAATTTAGCTTTCCTTTCAAGCTCAAACACATCTACTCTTGCCTTCTTTGAGGAACCAGGTTCTTCAATGTTGCTTGGCCTCTTTCTGAGAGGCTTCTTTTTCTCAACAATTTTCTCCTTCTCAATGGACTTCTCCTTCTCAACTGACTTCTCCTTCTCACTGCTTCACTACCAACTTCAGCATCCTTTGCAGATAAGATCTTTTTTTGTTTCACAGAAACAACCTTCTTAGATGTTTTCCTGACAAGAGGAGCAGGTTCTTGATTCGTCTCCTCATCCTCAACTTCCACAATAGTTTCCACAGGCACATCCTCCTCATCTACCAGTCTACTTTTCACAAGCATTCTCCTTTTCCTTTTCTCCTTATTCTCCTTCAATTCACTATCAAGAGTAATGTTTTTTGATGTCTGGTGGTGGGTCATTTAGGAATAGACTCTTATGTGACTGTCCCACCACTCCTAGCAGCAATGAAATAGGCTACAGATAAATTGTCGAAGTCCTCATCACTATCATCAGCATCTCCTTCTGGCACTGACTTCATTTCAGGGTACAAAACCTCTAAAGGGGATGCATCAAGGTGATGGGATGAGGTATGGTTAGTATTGCTATGGAGCTGTCTAGTAAAGCATGGAGTTGCATCCCAAGTAGGAGCTGAGAACTCCTCTTGGGAAGAGGGACCGAGTCCCTATGTAAGCTCCCATGTAGTACTGATCGTTGCCTTGTCCTTTGAGGCACCTGGTCCCTATTCTCTCGTTCTTCCCCCCTGAGTTCCAATACCCACATCACTAGACAGAGAGTCCCCAACCAGACTTTCTTTAGCAACAACAGATAAAGAAATTTCATCTATCTCACCCTCAATAACCACCGACACGGTACCAGTAGAAAAGGGTGGAGCATTACCTAATGATGACAAGACATTCAGATCAAACCCCTGAGCAGTTGGGATTTCAGAGACACCAGATACTGACGCACCACCACGTGGACCAGTAACAACCATTTTGTCCACAAGTTCTTCCTCAATACGTTGACTGGAGACCTCTACACCTTCATCTCCTTCCATTATATCTTCTGCGATTTGGAGAAAGGGAGAGGTAGACGTAGGTCCTTATGATTCCACTTTCTCTATAGTAGTAGACGGTGAGGGAGAGGCAACAAACCTTTTAGGATTTTGGATTTCGGTTGAGATGGTAACTAGAACTGGACGGTGTAGGGGAGGAGACTGTGGATGGTGGTTGGTTGGAAATTAGGGATTCAGTGGGTGAAGGTAGGGTTTCTGATCTAGATTGTTGTTTCTCATGAGACGAAGACACAACAGGGACTTCAGTGGTGGCTTTTGGAGACTCAGATTTTGGTGAAGACATGGTCGATTATTAGAGAGTAAAGAAATAAGAAGAGGGTTTTTGGAGAAGAGGAGTGTTTGACGTAGACAATTTTGAGAGAGAGAGAGAGACTACCTTTTGGGGCATTTAAAGGGAAAAGAAGGACCGGTTACAATTAGGTGTGATTAATGAACTGGGTAGACGGGTCGGTTTGTAACAGGTATGTCGTTTGGGTTTAGGAGATATGGTAAAGGCGGAGGCAATTAATGACGTGGTATACTAGCAGTTCAAAAAATGCATATGAGTGTAGGAGGAACTACTAACCTAAGTCATATGAACCACATTACCTAACAAATTTTGAAAATAAGAACATCATCCTTCACAAAATATGCAATATCATTAGCTACTTGTTTGCTCTGTAGTTGCCATGCGTGTTTACCTGTAACAGTATATAATTGAGTTAGAAATTACAAGAAAATACTTTTTAGCAATTCACCTTATCATCCTTTCATAGGAAATCATCGAGGGACCAGGTTCTCAGTTCAGCTTGATCAAACCCAATTGCAGTCGGTTTCTTTAAAAATGCTCTCTGCTCAGTGCTTTGGTGAAGATATCTGTTATCTGGTCCTCTATTTTGCAGAACTTCATACAGATGAGTTATTTTCCAACATTGTCCCTTAGGAAATGATGTCGCACATCAATGTGCTTTGTCCTCTTATGCTGAACCGGGTTCTTCGCCATATTAAGAGCTCTTGTGTTGTCACACAAAAGTGGCACACAATCAGATAATACGCCAAAGTCTTCTAGTTGTTGCTTGATCGACAGTAGTTGGGCACAATAGGAGGCATCTACCACATATTTAGCTTCCGCAGTAGAGAGGGCCACAAAGTTCTGTTTCTTTGTACCCCATGAAATCAAGCATGACCCCAGAAAATGTGCCATTCCAGATGTACTCTTTCTATCCACCAGATAACAAGCATAGACAGCATCAACATACCTAATTAAGTCAAAATTATCTTCCGAGGGATAATAGAGGACCATGTCGTGCTTTTCTTTGAGATACCTTAGAATTCTCTTGGCAGCTTTCAAATGAGATTCTTTAGGACTTGATTGGAATCTAGCACATAATCCAACACTAAACACAATGTTAGGAATGATGGTTGTTAGGTACAGAAGTGATCCAATGATACACTGATACATAGATTTATTTACAAGGGAACCAGGTTCGTCCAAGTCTAGACGAGTGGCAGTAGCAATGGGAGTATAATTGGTCTTTGAACCTTCCATCTCAAATCATTTTAGAATCTCCTTAATGTACTTCTGCTGACTTATCATAGTTCCTTTAGTGGTTTGCTTTACTTGTAACCCAAGGAAGAAGTTTAGTTCCCCCATCATACTCATCTCAAACTCACTTCCCATAAGGTTTGCAAACTCCTCACATAGAGAATCATTTGTTGCACCAAAAATAATGTCATTAACATAGACTTACACAATTAGCAAGTTCCTCTCTCGTTTCTTCAGAAAAAGAGTGCTGTCAATTTTTTCTCTAGTGAACCATTCTCCAGAAGGAACCTGGACAATCTTTCAAACCATGCACGAGGGGCCTGCTTCAATCCATATAAAGCCTTATCAATCTTGAAGACATATTCAGGATGTTCATAGCATTCAAAACTAGGTGGTTGTTTGACAAAGACTTCATCCTTCAAATATCCATTCAGAAATGCACTCTTAACATCCATTTGGAACAATTTGAACTCCATATGAGATGCAAAAGCATTGAGAATTTTGATGGCTTACATTCTTGCAACTGGAGCAAAAGTTTTATCGTAGTCAATTCCTTCTTCTTGATTATAGCCTTGGACCACCAGCCTGGCTTTATTTCTTATTATATTTCCAAAAGCATCAAGCTTATTTATGAACACCCACCTAGTTCTAATAATTGTTCTATCTGAGGGTCTAGGAACCAGGTGCCATACTTTGTTCCTCTCAAATTGATGGATCTCCTTTTGCATAGTAGCAATCCAGTCAGCATCTTTCAATGCTTCCTTGATATGTTTTTGCTCAATTTGAGATAAGAAAGCTGAGAAAACAAACATGTTTCTTGCCTTGGATCTAGTCTGAATCCCTGGATCTAAAGGGGTGATTACATTTTGAAGAGGATGTGTGCTTTTTGTGCTTCCAGTTATACAACTGGGTTTCAGGATGGGAGGTACCAGGTTCTTCAATATGTGACCCATCATTGGCAACATTGGAAGTATGAATACCACTTCTTTGTTCTATATCTAGAGTGCCTAATACAACATAAACAACTCTATTATCAACTTTAGTTGCTATGATGGAGGGATCAGGTTCCTCCAAATCAGTTGGAAGTTCTGTTGTATCTTCTTCACTAGTCTCCTTGACTTGATTCATCAGATTTGCCGTCCCGTTTGCCATATTAATAACCTCTCTAGGGACCTTTGAATAATCTTCATCTTGATCATCCTTATCATGTGAATCTTTCCCACTTGAATGGTGAGATTCATCAAAGATCACGTGTATACGTTCCTCTATATATTGAGTCTTTTTATAGACCTTGTATGCTTTTCTTTGTGAAGAGTAGCCAAGAAAGATTCCTTCATCACTTTTAGCATCAACTTTTCTCAATGCTTCCTTACCATTATTGAGAACAAAATATTTGCATCCAAATGCTCTCAGGTAAGTTAGCTTTTGTTTTCTCACATTAAGGAATTCATATGGGGTCTTGTTAAGTAGGGACCTGATAATGCACCTGTTAATCAAATAACAAGTAGTGTTCACTGCTTCAGCCTAGAAACTCTTTGGTACACCATTGTCAATCAGCATCGTCCTTGCCATATCTTCAAGAGTCATATTTTTTCTCTCCATAATACCATTTTGTTGGGGTGTTCTGGGAGGAGTAAAATTATGTCTTATAACATTTTCAGCACAAAATTCATCGAATTTTGCATTGTCAAACTCAGTGTCGTGATCAGATCTAATGCTCACAACATTATAACCCATATTTACTTGAATCTGCCTTACAAAGGCTGCAAAGACTGGAAATGTTTCATCTATGATTCTAAGAAATAAGGTCCATATGAATCTAGAGTAATCATCAATAATAACGAAGATGTACTTCTTTCCTCCTCTGTTATACATCCTCATAGGTCCACACAGATCCATATGAAGAAGATCTAATGGCCTTAAGGTACTCAATTCTTTATTTGGCTTGAATGAGGTACTGACTTGCTTGCCTTTCACACATGTATCACACACCTTGTAATCTTTGAACTTTGACTTTGGCAACCCACAAACCAGGTCCTTCTTGATCAGCTTATTCAATAGAGAAAAGCTTGCATGTCCCAATCTTCTGTGCCATAGTTCAGCATCATTATCAACGACACTCAGCCATGTAAGATCACCACCATTCATAGAATCAAAGTCTACAACATAGATGTTTTTAAATCTTTTGGCAATCAAAACCACTTTACCAGTTATAAGATTAGTGACTGTGCAAGACCGTGACAAGAACTCCACTTTGTTTCCTTTGTCGTAGATTTGAGAGACACTCAGCAGGCTATATTTCAAGCTTTTCACATAATACACATTTTGAATTGAGTGACTGAGTTTTTTCCCAATCTTTCCAACTCCCAAAATGTATCCCTTTTTGCCATTCCCAAAGGACACACTCCCACCTTGCAGGGCCTTGAGTAAAAGCAAATCATCCATTCTTCCAGTCATGTGCTTAGAGAAACCACTATCCATGTATTAGTTTTGACTATTTCCCTTCACTACTACGTGCACAAGAGAATTAGAGATTAGAATTAGGGACCCAAATTGGGTCCCTTGTAATGAGGGAAAGGGCAAATGCGACTTCTTTTTGTCCATGCAGGCATCACACATATCTTTTCCAGAGAATTAGGTTCCTTAGCAGTAGATTCTTTTTCAACAAAAACTTGATTTTTCTATTAGGAATGAAACTTTATTTTATAGGAATCTTTGACATGACCAGTTTTACTAGAGTGAGTGTAAAGCAAGTTATCAGGCACAATATTATACTTGCTATGTGGACTATAAGGGGCCTTTTCATTGTGGAACCCTATTCCTTGCATGTTCCTGCCATTACTTTTAAACATGGAACTGATTGTATCAAAGGATTAGGTCCATTTCAGAGATTTATCTAAATCATTTTTAACAATGCTTAAATCTTTATGAAGTTATCTATTTTTTTCAAGTTCAGCCACAAGACTCAATTTTACCTTTTTGAGTTCATTTTCAATCTTAAGGTGTGCCTCACTTGCCACTTCCTTTCCTTTTGAGGAATTCATGCATTTTCCATTGAATTTTTTAAGAGAATATTTTCTTTCCTTATCTCCTCTACTGTTTCCTTCAATTCAACAATGACAACCAGTAAATCATCTCTCTCATGTTTTATTTCACCGATTTTCTCAGTTAAATATTTTTATCATTAATGAGATTGTGGTAAGCATCAATTAAGATATTATCTAAATATACCAGCTTATTTTGAGAATAAGACTTCAAATTTCTTTGAACATCTAGAAAGTTTACCTCATCGTCATCATTATCTTCATCCTCATCAGATTTTGCCATCAGTGCAAATATGGAATCATATTCTACATCTTCACTTTCAACGGACATCATGGAGGTATCTCATTGTTCATCATCACCCTCAGATTCACTAGAGGAATCTCCCTAGGTAGCCAGAGCTTTCTTGACAACATTATTAGCGGCATCTCTTCTCCTAAACTTCCTATTGGGGACTGGGTTCTTCTTAGCCATCTTGTCCGCATTATGTTTGTAATGGTCTTGCTTGTGGAGAGGGAAATCTTTGATGAAATGTCCTGGCTCTCCGCACTTGTGACAACAATCATAACCTTTTATGTTTCTGCTAGGGCTGCTCTTCTTAGGAATTCCTCCATTTCTACAAACCATTTTCTAAAATCTCCGTATAAGATATGCCATGTCAGAATCATCACCACTTGAGTTACTGTTGTCTGCCTTGAGAACCAGGTTCTTCTACTTTTTGTGTTCTCTTCTTTCATGATCTTTCATTTTTTTTATTTCATAGCTTTTCATATTTCTAAAGAGTTCATCAATCGTCAGCTTCTGCAGATCTTTGGCTTCCGTGATAGCATTGACTTTGCTCTCCCATGAACCAGGTAACACGCTGAGTATTTTTCTGACCAGTTTCTTCCTTGGGATAATTTCTCCAAGATAGTGAAGCTCATTGATGATGGAGGTAAAACGATATGTCCGGAAAGGACTCATTCTCCTTCATCTTGAAGAGTTCATACTCAGTAGTAAGCATATCGATTTTTGACTGCTTGACCTGAGTGGTTCCATCATGTATTGTTTGGAGAGCCTCCCAGATCTTCTTGGTAGATTGATAGGCTGAGATCCGGTTGTACTCGTCTGTTCCAATGCCACAAATGAGGATCTTCTTTGCCCTGAAAGTTTTCTCAATGGACTTACGATCAACATCATTATATTCCTTCCTTGTCTTTGAAACTGTGACTGTTGCCTTGCTAATAGTCTTAATGGGGACATAGGGTCTATCACAGCTAACATTCCAAAGCTCGCAATCTTCTATCATGATAAAATCATGCATTCTTGTCTTTCACCAGCCATAGTGTTGTCCATTGAATCTTGGTAGTCTGTAGGTTGATTGTCCTTCTTCAAACTTTGGTGGAGCAACCATGTAGATCCTTTCTAGGTGTTAGCCTTATAGAAAGAGCCTGCTCTGGTACTGATTGATGTAAACTAAGAGTCTACCAAAATATATAGAGAACCTGGTTCTCTATCAGTTCCCACATAACACAATAATAAGTAAATAACACAAGATATTTACATAAAAAAACTCCCAGCTCACAGAATTAAAAACCATGAACTACATTGGAAGGATTTCAACTTTACTAACTGAGAAAACTTTAGATTACAACCTATTGTAATCTAGAAATTAAACTACTAATCCCTCACCTACTCACAATACCTATATTGAGAGCCTCCTTGTAATAACTCTATTACAAAGCTAACCACTTGGGTAACTCTAGTCAAAACAACCACACAGTTTATGGTTTACAAGATGTCCTACGAAATGCTTCTAAAAAGCTGAGTAGTAATTACAAGTGAATAACATGAACAAAGACACAACAATACTAAAGGACACATGATGTAATCAATTCTGGGATCTGGTCCTTTGTTATGTTGCTGTTTTGTTCTTCAATGCCTTTGGGAGAATGAAGGCGGTTGCACACTTAAGAGTAAATGATACTATCTCCGTTCCAGTTTATGTGAATCAATTTCCTTTTTGGTCCATTCCAAAAAGAATGACCCCTTTCTAAATTTGGAAACAATTTCGCTTAAACTTATAATTTTACCCTTAATGAGAAGTTTTTATAACCACACAAATACTCTGGGGCCCTTTTTGAATTGTTTAGGACCACAAATTCCAAAAGTCTTCATTTGTTTTCAACTCCGTGCCCAGTCAAACAGGTTCACATAAATTGGAACGGAGAGAGTATTAAAGTTTTTGCAAGTATGTGTAATCCCTTGCCTTATGTTGGTAATGTATAAGTGAGGTCATCAAAGATGATGCAAGGGAGTGTCCGGTACACAACATGCTTCAACAATATTGTTGTACTGTTGCGTCTGCAGTGCAGCAGCTTTAACAGCTATAAGAGTTGACTTGTACTGTGACCGGAGGAACTGATATCTATATGTTCCCTTTGCTATTCCTTTATCTGATTTCATTGAGACTTGTACCAAATATTTGACTTGTTGCTCCGCACGCAGAGGAACCAATTGTATCAAGTTCCCTATCTGGTTCTCTTATGAAGTTTGTTAAATCATCAAAATTAAAGACAGTAACTTATCACTTTTGGATCTTGTATTCTTAAACTAAAAGTGTGTATAACATACCTAAAATATCCTAAATCTGGGATCTTAAACATGCCTCGTTCCTTTAAGGGAATGTCTAAGGGTAAAATGAATTGTTGAAACAAAAACTTACTAACTTTGCCATACTTTGTAACCATTCTTTAAGAAAAACACTAAATATGAAAATGTGGTATTGTTTTCAAAACATACTAAAAAGGAAAAGTGGATGGAATAATTCTAAAACTCAACTCCAATAACCTTCCCTTAACTTAAACTTTTGACAATATCACCCTCCGAGTACCTATTAGAACTAGTTTTGGTGAAGAAAAGATTCACTCTTTTGTTTAGCATAGACGATGACGGGAAAAGTTGAGCGAGAAAAGGAAAAAATAGAGATAAAACACTTATCACCGACACTGATCACTGACAACCACTCCAGCCACCAACGCAAATGGGGAAAATTACACTTGTCATATAACTCTTTACATTCTTGTCAATTTTTTATTTTTGGAAATTATGTAAGAATAAAAATGAAAACACTCTAGAGAATAATGGAGAAACAAAATTTATCCTTTTTCTTTTCATTCTTTGAGTGGTTCCTATTAGGATACCATATATGTCCATCTTGTGATTGCCCTGCTTAATATGTTATTGTTGTAGATTTGTGCTTTGTGGCACATTATGAGCTGCACAGGTGTAAGTAAAAATTATACTCCTAATAATCTTAGATTACTCTTTGACATATCATGTCCATGAACCCCAATTTAGATAGGATGTAAATACAAGATTGTGAATAACGATTTTCCGCGGGTTAAGGAGAGTAATATAAATATAGAAGAAACTATTGCGGTGCAAAAATATGGAGATTATAACCAAATAATGAAAGCTATCTAATGTAAAGCCAAAGCTAAAGATTGTGCCTAGAACACCAAATATGTTTACTAAGAATACGTATGCAAAGTGTAGCTCAAAATAGTAGCCCGCTGTTTGGAACTCTTTCTCATCTAAGCTAATCAGAGTTGGAAGAAGTAAAAACACATTCTACAAATCAAACACACAAAACCCCTCAATTTTCGTAACATTGCAAAACTTTGTTTTGTTCCTTATTTATCAATTTCCTCCTCCTCTAATTAGAATATCTGTTATTTGAACAGGTTATAACTCGTTTTACCTGTGGTGGTTTGCAGTAGCAGTAAGAGTTAATCATCCTATGGTTGATGCCTTTGGCTTAGTTTTTATTCTAAATGCAGTAAGTGATTTTGTGAAATTCAAAGTTTCTGTTCCTTCCGTTATACCCCTCTGGCAAAGGGATATCCTAAACGCGAGGCCATCACCACACTTAACATGCAAGCATCACGAGTTTGAGGAGGAAATCGAATAAAAAAATGCCTGGTTAAGTATCGAAAATGTGTTGCTTCAATGCTAATTCTTCTTTGGTGCAGAGGAGATAGAAGCTATTTGTAGTCAAGTTTCACCAAACCATCACTCAAGTGGACGGTTTGAGTTGCTATCCTCATTTATTTGGAAGCATCGAACAATTTCATCAGTTAATCTAAATCCTGAAGATATTGTGCGTATGATAAATCTTGTTACAGCTCGCAGGAGAATTGGAAATTTGAAAATATCACTTGCATATTATGGTAATACAGTTACCAAAAGCAGTATTCTAGGTACATATCCATTGACGTATGCTCTTGAGTTGATCAAGAAAGCCAAAAATCAAGCGAATGAGGAGTATTTAGATCTTTGGCAGATCTTATAATTTAAAACACTGCTCATGTAGGCTTTGATAAAGTTGATTTTGGATGGGGAGAAACCAGATATGGTGGGGTTGCTTGGGCTTTACTCTATTGGAAGCCCCTTTGTGCCTTGTAAGAATAACAAAGGGCAGAATGGCATTTGAACAATAATAAGCTTTCCTCCGGTAGTAATGAAAAGATTCGAAGACGCTGTATACAGGTTGACATTAGAGGTCGTGAAACGTCTCAAGATCGTCTCAAAGATTTCGTGTCAATTTGCATTCTGGAAACCAATGATGTTTGGATATAGTTTTGGAAGAAAAGGTTTTGATTGTTTTCGAAGAAACAACACATTTTGGTTGTATTTTATTTTTCGGAACAGTACCAATTGGTGATTAATTCAGAAAACATAACAGTTATTTTTATATCAACAGGTTCTAACAGTAGAAAACTTGCATCTTGTAGTCCAAGCATGAAAAAAGAAATCTGGTTTGTAACTTAAGGTGCATCTTGCTGACATGGATGTATGGGCATACCAAGTTCGATAAGATAAAGAATGTTGATATTCGAGAAAAGGTGGGAGTGACACCCGTAGAGGACAAGATGAGGAGGTGTGATATTTTATATTTCAATACCACACAAGAGGGGATGCTTTGTGTGGTGTCCGATTTTCGCGTGCACTAGATTATAAAAGACCTGGTTCTTCTATGCGTTATTTCATGCCTATTTATGATTCCAATACTTTATTTGTTGACCTCTAGTAAGTATCGATGTCGAGCTCTCGTCACTACTTCTTTGAGGTTAGACAAGATACTGACTGGTATATGTTGTTTATGTACTCACGCTACACTTCTCCACTAACTGTGCAGGATCTGAGACAGGTGCATCTGGTGGCCAGACAGGCGCGTATCCCTGCTACCCAGAGACTTAGTGGTGAGTTGCTTCCAATGCACCGTTCTGCAGCACCCGGAGTCTCCTCCTTGTTATATTTACTTTTCTGTCTATATTACTTCAGGCAATAGTATAGGAGGTTTTGTATATTCTACTAGTTTGCTCGTGCACTTGTGACACCGGGTTTTGAAACTTTTCTACTAGATATTCAAGATTTTTGTCTATTAATTTCACTACTTCACCCTTATGTTTATCTCATGCTTTATGTTACTACGATCATTACTCTTAGTTTCTTTATTAAATAAAATCAATGACTTTAAAAATATTAAAATACATAATTAAGTGGACAATTCACTGTTGGCTTGCCTAGTGGCGATGTTGGGCGCCATCACGACCTATAGTGGAAATTGGGTTGCGACAGCTTGGTATCAGAGCACTAGGTTCTTCTCACAAGCAATGAGCAGGCTTAATAGAATCTTGCGGATCGGTGCGGAGACATCCGTACTTATCTTTGAGAGGCTATAGGGTGTTAGGAAACTTTTCTTTCTTCATCTCCTATCGTACAGTTGATGTTGTGCTCCGAGGGAGGGCTCCAGCTCCTGCTAGAGGACGAGGGCATCCTAGAGTTGCTCCCATTGTACCACTAGCGGATCCGGTGGAGGATCCTGTCATTGAGGAGCAAGATGAGGCGCCTGCAGCTGAGCTGACCCCGACAGATTTCATGTCCATATCTGAATTTCAGGAGTTCATGGGCCGTATGCTGCGGTTCAAGGACTCTATGACGCTGGTTGGTTTATTTCCAGTGGACCCAACCACATCTCAGGCGGGCGGGGAGCACAAACCCTACCACTTATTCTCCAGGGCACGCTGCTGCCGTATATCAGACCCCAGGTGCACTGACTATGGGTGTGGCTCAGTCAGTTGCAGCGGCTATACCAGAGTCCAGACCAGTCGCGACTGGCGAGCAGCAGAAGCTGTTGGATAGATGGACCAGGCTACATCCTCCTGTCTTTGGCGATGAGAAACATGAGGACCCCTAGGACTTTATTGATCGTTGCAGAGACAGACTGTACAACATGAGAGTATTGGAGTCCAACGGAGTAGAATTCACCACATTTCAGTTGGAGGGCAAGGCCCGTAGATAGTGGCAATCCTATATTCTTAGCAGACTAGCAGGTTCGCCTCCCTTGACTTGGGACTAGTTTACACGTCTTTTTCTAGAGTGATATATTCCACCCTTTTAGAGGGAAGAGCTACGGGGTTAGTTCGAGCGGGGTCGTTGACCGATTATGAGGTGAGATTTTCTGAGTTGTCTCACCATGCACTTATGATATTCCCCACCAATGTAGAGAGAGTGCGAAGGTTTATTGCGGGCTTGCACTATGGTATCCAGGTTATTATGGCTCGAGATATTGAGATGGGGACTCCTTAAGAGCAGGTTGTGGAGATAGCTCGGAGGATCGAGGGTATCCGTCAGCAGGGCTAAGAGCATGCACTGAGGGACAAGCGGCCTCGATATTCTGGAGGGTTCGGTGGTGCTCCGTCTTGGGGCAGAGGCCAGTTTGTGAGGGGCTAGTCTAGCAGGCCCACGAATTTAGTACCATCGCCTTCTCAGGGTGCTCCAGTGCAGCGCTATTTCATCACTATTCCAAAGAGCTCCTACTGTCCACTGGCTATTCAGGGTTCTTCCAGTGGGTATTCAGGTCCCGAGGGTCAGACCTAGGGTCAGTCATCTTTTGCACCGAGAGGTTGCTATGAGTACGGGGAGCTTTTTCATATGAGGAGATTTTGCCCCAGACATTAGGGCATTCTGCACACGCGCTCTTGCGGACTAAGTCCACTTCTGCGATCACCAGGCCTTCCTAGCCTTTCTGTTTCTACGCTTCCCCAATCGCATGTGTGAGTCCTCTTCTGCGGAACTCTGACCGCATCTGCAGTCCTAACTGGGCATGCCACAAACCGCTTATGCGGCTCGATGGCCGCTTCTGCGGCCAAAGTGCGCAGGTGCGATTGCACCAGACATAGCAATGCTTTAGCTTTCCCACAATTCCAATATTATTCCGGATTTAATCCGAATCACACCCCGGGTCCCCCGTAACCCCGTCCGAATATACCAACAAGTCTTAAAACACATAACGAACCTACTCGAGGCAAAAAAAACCACATCAAACAACGACAAAAACATAAATTGTGCATCGATTCAAGCCTAATGAACTTTAGAACCTTTAACTTCTACATTCGATGCCGAAACCTACCAGTTCACGTCCGATTGACCTCAAATTTTGCACAAAAGTCATAATTGACATTACGGACCTACTCCAACTTCTGGAATCAAAATCCGTCCCCGATATCAAAATGTCCACTCCCAGTCAAATTTCCCAAAACTCATCCAATTTTCCAACTTTTGCCAATTAACGCTGAAATGACCTACGGACCTCCAAATCAACATACGGACACGCTCCTAAGACTAAAATCACCCTACGGAGCTACTAAAACAATCAAAACTCCATTCTGGAGTCGTCTTCATACAATTCAAACTACGGTAAATTCCTAGAACTTAAATTTCTAATTTAGGGATTATGGGTCCCATTCCACTCCGAAAGTCTCCCGAACCCAACACCAAGGGCCCCAACAAGTCACAAAACCACAAAATGAAATAGAGGGAGCAATAAATAGGGGTTCAGGACTAATACTCTCAAACCGACCGGCCGGATCATTACATCTTCCTCCTCTTAAAACAATCATTCGTCCTCGAACGTGTATAGAGACATACCTGAAGTGGTGAAAAGATGAGGATAATGGTTGTGCATATCATGCTCGGTCTCCCAAGTCGCCTCCTCAACTGGATGACCCCTCCACTGAACCTTCACTGAACCGATGTTCTTTGACCTCAACTTTCGAACCTGCCTGTCCAAAATGGCCACCGGCTCCTCAACATAAGATATATCCTTGTCCAACTAGACTGAGCTGAAGTCTAACATATGAGACGGATCGTCGTGATACTTTCGGAGCATAGAAATATGTAATAATGGATGGACTGTAGCTAAACTAGGTGGTAGTGCAAGTCTGTAAGCCACATCTCTAACCCTCTCAAGGATCTCAAAAGGCCCGATATACCTAGGGCTCAACTTGCCCTTCTTCCCAAACCTCATAACACCCTTCATGGGTGAAACACGGAGGAAAACCTGCTCCCCAATTATGAATGCAACATCGCAAACCTTCCGATACACATAACTCTTCTTCCGGGATTGGGATGTATGAAGTCGATCCTGAATCAATTTAACCTTTTCCAAAGCATCTTGAACCAGGTCGGTACCCAATAGCCTAGCCCCGCCTAGCTCGAAACAACCCACTAGAGACCGACACCGCCTATCATACAAAGCCTCATACGGGAACATCTGAATGCTCGATTGATAACTGTTGTTGTAGGCAAACTCCTCAAGTGGCAAGAACTAATCCCAAGAACCCCTAAAACCTATCACACACGCATGAAGTATATCCTCCAATATCTAAATAGTGCACTCGGACTGTCCGTCCATCTGAGGGTGAAATGTTGTACTCAACTCCACCCGAGTACCCAAATCATATTGTATGGCTCTCCAGAACCGGGATGTAAACTGCGTACCCCGGTCAGATATGATAGATACCGATACACCATGAAGCTTGGCAATCTCACGAATGTAAACCTGAGCGAGCTGCTCCAAAGAGTAAGTAGTAACCACATGAATAAAATGAGCTGACTTTGTCAATCTACCCACAGTCACCCAAACTGCATCGAACTTCCTCTAAGTCCGTGGAAGCCCAAAAACGAAATCCATAGTGATCCGCTCCCATTTCCACTGCGGAATCTCTAACTTCTAAAGCAATCCACCTGACCGTTGATGCTCATACTTCACCTGCTGACAATTTAGGCACCGAGCTACAAACTCCACTGAGTCCTTCTTCATTCTCCTCCACCAATAATGCTACCTCAAGTCCTGATACATCTTCGCGATACCTGGATGAATGGAGTACCGCGAACTGTGAGCCTCCTGGAGAATCAACTCACGCAAACCATCTACATTGGGCACACATAGCCTGCCCTGCATCCGTAATACACCGTCATTTCCAATAGCCTTTGCATCACCGTGCTGAACCGTGTCCTTAAGGACAATATATGGGGGTCATCATACTGACGCTCTCTGATACGATCATAAAGAGAAGACTGAGAAACCACACAAGCCAAAACCCTACTCAGCTCGAAATATCTAATTTGACAACATGGTTGGCCAAGGCCTGAACATCCAAGGCTAAAGGCCTCTCTACTGCTGGTAGATATGCCAAGCTGCCCAAACTCTCCGTCTTGTGACTCACGGCATCTGCCACCACATTGGCCTTCCCGGGATAATATAGAATGGTGATATCATAGTCCTTAAGCAACTCCAACCACCTTCGCTGCCCCAAGTTAAGATCCTTCTATTTAAACAGATGTTGTAGACTTCGGTGATGGGTGTAGACCTCACAAGGGACACCATACAAATAGTGCCGCCAGATCTTCAAAGCATGAACAATAGCTGCTAACTCGAGGTCGTGGACAGGATAGTTCTTCTCATGAACCTTCAGCTATCTAGACGCATAGGCAACACCGCGCTGAGACCAATGCGGGACGCATCATAATATACCGTATAAGACCCCGAACTAGTAGGCAATACTAACACTGGAGTTATAGTCAAAGCAGTCTTGAGCTTTTGAAAGATCTCCTCAAACTCCTCGGTTCACCTAAACGGAGCATCCTTCTAGGTCAATCTCGTCATAGGTGCTGCAATAGACGATAAACCCTCTACAAATCGGCGGTAATATCCCGCCAAGCCAAGAAAAATTCGGATCTCAATAGCTGAGGATGGTCTGGGCCAACTCTGTACTGCCTCAATCTTCTTCGGATCTACCTTGATCCCCTCACTGGATACTGCATGACCCAAGAATGCCACTGAATCTAGCCAGAATTCACACTTCAAAAATTTCGCATATAACTTCCTTTCTCTCAAGGTCTAAAGCATAGTCCTCGGGTGTTGCTCATGATCCTCCCGAATTCGGGAATACACCAGAATGTCATCAATAAACACAATGATGAAAGAGTCAAGATAGGGCTGAAATACACTGTTAATCAAGTGCATGAATGTTGCTGGGGTATTGGTCATCTTAAAAGACATTACAAGGAACTCGTAATGACGGTACCGTGACCTGAAAGCAGTCTTCTGGATATTTGGCTCCCGAATCTTCAACTGATGATAACCCGAACGCAAGTCGATCTTAGAGAACACTCTGGCACCCTGAAGTTGTTCAAATAGATCATCAATACGTGGCAATGAATACATGTTTTTCACTGTTACCTTGTTCAACTGGCATTAATCAACACACATTCGCATAGAACCATCCTTCTTCTTTACAAACAAGATAGGAGTACCCCAAGGCAACACAATGGGCTGAATGAATCCCTTATCAAGCAACTCTTGTAATTGTTCTTTTAACTATTTCAACTCTGATGAGGCCATATGATAGGGTGGAATAGAAATGGGCTGAGTGCCCGATAACAAATCAATACCAAAGTCGATATCTCTGTCGGACGACATGCTTAGAAGATCCGCCGAAAATACGTCTGGATAATCCCTCACTACCAGAACTGACTCGACAGTAGGAGTGTCAACACTAACATACCTCACATATTCCATATATGCATCACACCCTTACCATCCGTTGAGCTTTTAGAAATGAGACAACCTTACTAGGAATATAATTTAAGGTACACCTCCACTCTAGCAGTCGTAGACTTGGCATAGCCAACATCACCGTCTTAGCGTGACAATCAAGGATGGCATGATAGGGCGACAACCAGTCCATGCCCAAACTAACATCGAAATCCACCATACTGAGAAATAATAACTCAGATCTGATTTCAAAACCACTAAGAACAACCAAACACAACCGATACACACTGTAAACAACAATAGAATCACTCGCGGGTGCAGACACATAGACAGGAGAACTCAAGGAATCACAAGATACCTCCAAATACGAAGCCAAATAAGATAACACATAGGAATAAGTGGATCCTGGATCAAGTAAGACTAATGCATCTCTATGATAGACCGGAACAATACCTGTGATGATAGAATTGGATGCAACTGCCTCCGTCCTAGCAGGATGGGCATAGTATCTGGCCTAGCCTCCCCTTCTAGGGCGACCTCTACCCGCTCGACCTCCACCTATAGCTGGCATTGCAGGTGGAGTGGTAGCTGGTGCCATAACCATTAGCCCGAGGACCCGGTGGAGCACGCGGTGCCTGAGAGGTTTGTGGGGCTACACCCCTCCTGAGTCTAGGGAAATCCCTCACCATATGACGAGTGTCACCATACTCAAAATAAGCTCACAGGGGAGGTGGCTGTTGTGACGGGCTTGATCGGCTAGACTGACCGATAAAAGCACCTCGTGTAGGAGGTACACTAGACAATGGCGGTGCATAATAGGGAGCCTAGGGACTAGGAGTGGCTGGAGTACCGCTGGCGGCTGGAAGTGCTAAATAAACAGGGTGACTAATATAGCCCCTACCCCCGATAGGTTGTAGCTGGGGCACGAGTACCACTATATGTGCCAGACTCTCGAGACCTCTTGGCCTCCCTCTCCTCTCTCTTCCGATTCAACATACTCTCCAATCTCCTAGCGATCCTCACTACTTGCTGGTCTGTGATGTCCATCTCCAACTCTCGGGCCATGCTAAATATGATATGGGGTTGAGCCCCTCAATAAATCGATGAAGCCGCTCCCGAACAGTAGCAACCAAGGCTGGTGCATGCATAGCCAAATAATTGAACTGGACTGTATACTCTGACATGGTCATTGAACCCTGGCGAAACTACTCAAACTCTGCGCGCCATGCATCTTTGAGTCTATGGGGGACATACTCCCTCAAGAACTTGTCTGAGAACTGAATCCAAGTGAGTGAAGCTGCCTCGGCCGGACTACCCAACTTGTATGCTGGCCAGCACTGGTAGGCCGCTTCTCTAAGCTGGTACGTAGTGAAAGAAAACCCCACTAGACTCCGCAACACCCATAGTACGGAGGATACGGTGGCACTCCTCAAGAAAACCCTCGGCATCCTCTAATGCCAAGCCACTGAAAGTAGGAGAATGGTGATCGTGGCCAAACCTACACCACTATATAGTAGCAAAGAGTGGTCGATGTAGTTTTACCCGATGAGGTCGGGATCAATTTCCACAGGGAGTTAATTTGGTTTGGAGTCGGGTATCTAACTAATCTAGATGTGCATGTTATTTCTAATTGCACTTCCAAACATTATTGTGATTGATTCTACTCTAAGTTTTATACTATTGTATGCCAAGTGTAAGCTAAGTACAATATTTTTGGTGAACGTTTTCAAGTGTTAAAAGGCACTAGGGTAGTGAATTCTTCCTAGGTGAGTATCTAATGGATGTCAAGAATTTAGGACAAGCTTGGTACGATTGGGGTTGTGAAATAATCATCACACATAAGTGCTCACTCTATACCTCTCGGTAGTTTTAGTGACTTTGCCTCATTTGGCTTTCTCAAGCCCAAATGGGTGTTCGCACAATCCAAATAAAATTGGCTCAAGTCGGGTATTACTATCTCTAGGTTTAACCCTTTATCGGGGTTATCAATCTCTTGAGTTCACCCCAATTCCTTGTTAGCCTAATTTTTCTAGACTTAGTCTCTCTTTCTCAAGAAGAGCGTAAGTCATAAAGGCATGAATCAGTGTTTGCAACCACTAATTTTACAATTTTAGCATGAATTAGGCTAAATATCACTAACTCATAAATAATTAAGCCCTAAAATTCAAGACCCATTAAATACCCACACTAGGATTGGGTCACCACCCTAGCTATGGGGTCTAGCTACTTATGAATACAGCAGAAATCAAAGGTAAAGATGAAATATAAGCCATAATATTAAAGTACAAAATGAAAATCTAAAGTTTGAAGGTAAATCTATTATAAAATTGCCCAAAAGGGGAAAAACCAGCCGTTCACGTGCTCTGCTCTACAAAACTTTACCTAAAAATATCAAAAAGATCTATTTATACACAACTAAAATTTTCGGACAAAAATGCCCCTGCGGAGTATTCGCGGACGCGTAATTCTGACCGCGTCCGCGCTTGAGCTTTCGCGGCCGCATAATAATAAGCGCGGTCCGCATTTCTTCAATACTGGGCTTGGACTGGACTAGGTTTCACGGACAGCGTAAATACATTCGTGTTCGCGTTAGCTTCAATCACGACCGCATATTATGTTTGCGGACCGTGTTCTTCAGTTGGGTTTCACTTGCCAAGTCTCTGAATCTTTTATCACGCTCCCAGCGGAATTTCCACCGCGTCCGTGTCTGATAACTTCACGGCCGCGTAATGTAGATGCGGGCAGCGGTGGTGTTTTCTCTGGATTGCAGCTTCTTTGAACCTCTATCTCGCCGATCGCGGAATATTATCCGCCTCAGTGGTGAACCCTACGCGGCCGCGCTTTTCCATCGCGGTCCGCGGTTCAGTTTCAGCCTTTGGCTTGTGCATGTTTGACTCCTTCATGAGCTTATTTTGGCTTCTTTGCCTCATTTTTACCAAACCCTGCAAGCAAGCACATTATGTTAGTTTTCGGGACTACCTTTAGCATTTCTTTACCCAAAACCTAAGCAAAAGAGAGCAAATAATAGGCTAAAATCCCTAGTTGCCAACTCCCCCAAACGTAAGCTTTTGCTTGTCCTCAAGCAAATAAGGTAATTCCCACCTCCGTAAGAAAAAGAAAGGAAAATTTCAGCTGTCCTAAGGTGACTTCATCAACATCAATTGGAACTAACAATTACCCTCAACACAAATGTATTATCAACAACACTATGCTACGACCTTTTGAGTTTCATAGGTCTACTGTGATACAAGAGTATCAAGAGTTGACTCAATTCATCAAGGAACCTCACTCTCACGTAGGTCATAGTGGATCCCAGACTTCTTCTCCTCTACTCTCTATGAACTCATCTCACCTTATAGAATGTGACACTCAAAACCGGGCTTGTAAAGAAGTTTACTCATCACTCTCAAACGAATGCCACAAGTCCGGCTCTAAGTACCATAGACTTGCCCCTCATGTAAATCACCACTAATGTAAGCTCCCTTAACTTGAAATCCTATAGGGCTTTAGCGGTATGGAATGAAGTCTTTTTGGATCAAGGTCGGACCTAATGAACTACGACGGTATCATCTTTCCTTAAACACTCCATTTTCTCAATTCGGCTCATGTTTTCTTGACTCTTTGAGCCATCTTCTTCTTACTTGGGGGAGCTAGAGAGACACTTTGTCACTCTTTCTTCTTTATGACAATCATTTTTCTCTTTTTCTCATCATTCCAATCCCTTCAACAATGTTTTCTTGAATCCTTTCATCCTTTGCTTTTTTTTTTGACATACTTTTTTGTTTTAAACATCATTTTTATATCCTTTTCTTTGCCTTTCCTTTTCATAAATTCCTTTTGTTCTTTGCATCGTTCAACACTTTGAAATTCCTCGTCTCTCCCCCAAACTTATATTTTTGTCTATTGTTCATCATGAATGCTAAGAAAATATTGGGTGCCAAGAGAGTGTCATTATAGAACAGATGGAGGCTTGTAATGTGGTTATTGAATGAAAAAGACTTAGGCTCAAAGGGGTTGACTAAGGATATCCTAGTGGTAGGCTATGGAAGTTTTCAAATTCACATGGAACCAAGGATAGCCTATAATCACTTCTCAAGTCGAGCTATACTTAGAATTTCGCCTAGAAAAATATTCGGGGCAAGTTCTAGACTTGTTGGCACGGGACTTGGACTTGCAATGCAGTACCTCACCTCTCAAGCTACTGGAATATAAAAGAGAATAGAGTCGAGGGCCCACAACAACCTTATCTAAGATTGAAGATCACCGATGGCTCACAAAAACTACTTGATGATAGTTTTAGTCAACTCAAGAGTCTAAAGATCACAACTAGATCTAATCTCTTCAACCAACTTGTCTTTAACCATGAGGTCGAAGGTAAATGTGTTGGTACCAAGTGAAGCCTGCTTGAGACACTTCTATTCATTACTAATGTATATCAAAACAGAAAGAAAAATAGACTCAATCCCTTAAGAAGGTTGTCACGCCATCCATCGCTGGGAAGAGCCACCCGGTTCACACAAATTCCACCTTTGGAAAGAACCGTGGCATTAAGAAAATCAAAGGCTTATTGATCACGAAAAATTGTAAAAAAAAAGAAGCTACAAATTAAAAAAGAAACTACTAAATGAAATAAGAAGCTAAGCTATTAAGGATAATTACAAAAGAAGTTATAAAGTAAAATACGGAAAGTAAACTGAATATGTACAATAGGGGATTGAAACGAATATACACAAAATGGGGATGAATATATACATGGAATGGTAATTTTATATACATAC
>AWOL01S0069498.1:0-14368 GCA_000715115.1 Nicotiana otophora | reverse complement strand
GTGTATCACCTCCTCTCTTGTCATCCGGAACCTCTTTTTCATTATCCATATCAATAGGAGCAGCTGTTGAGGCTGGAGTTGCAGCAGGTAGGGGAAGAGGTGCTGAAGTCTCACTATCTCCTTCTGAGCTATCATCTGGTTCAGCTACGGAGGTGGGTTGATCGATGAGACAGAAAGGTTGAGATTGCACCTCGTGTTGTTGTTCAGATTCTCCCTCAAAAATCTCTCGGGAAAGGAGGTATTCACTAATGTCCGAGGAGTCAGCCTGAGGTCTCACAGGTGGTGCCTTTTTGCCAATAGTCTTCTGAGGTGCTAAGGATGCAATCTGCTTCCCTTTGCCTCGGCCGCGGGAGGAATCTCCTCTCCCTTTGGATTTGTCGGGACCACCACGAGATCGCACCATTATCTGAACACACATTTAGTGAAAGATCATTAGTATTGTGGTTCAATGAATTGGCAGAGGATAGCAGATGAAATAATCAAAGTGTTTCTCAAATAGGGTTCAGCTGACAGCGTAAAAGAGGTGCGGCCGCGGAAGGGTCAGTGCGGTCCGCATAAAAATAAGCGCGATCCGTGAAAGAGTTGGGATCATACTACCAACTCTCTGAACATTGGATTTCGCTGACAGCGGAAAACAAAAAGGGCGCGACCGCGGAAAGGTCAGCGTGGTCCGCGTAAAAATGAGCGCGGCTGCCAATGAGCTGGGATCAGACTACCAACTCTCTAAACATTGGTTTTCGCTGACAGCATAATTTGGGACGCGGCCGCGAAAGATCAAACGCGGACAGCATAAAACTGCATGCGGCCGCGGAAGCAATTTACAAACTCTCTAAAACTCATGAGCATGGACCGCGAATTTTTGGACGCGGCCGTGTTAGTTTAGACGTGGACCGCGGAAAAATCACCGCGTCCGTGAACATAAAACCATACTCAGCCTCTCACAACTTAGAGAACACAGACCACATAAAAATGGACCGCGGTTTGCGAAGTTCAAACAACACTGGCTCTGGCACATTTGAAACCTAGGGCTTTCACTAAGTGCAAACATTAATGCAATTAACATGCATAGTTAATAATTCTATCCCCCATTAGGCATGGAAAACAATTATCCACATGGATATAATCATCTATTAAGCATGATCTTGAGATTTTTGGCATGTATTAAACCCTAACCTAAAAGAGAAATTAAAAGTAGAAGAAATGAAAATCAAAAGATGAAATTAATGTAAAGATTTGAGCATACCAGTTGTGGATTTGTAGTAGGAAATAGCTTCTTGACTAATGAGATATGAAATTGAAATTTTAAGAAGTGGAAGATGAACAGTGGCCTATTTCTCTAAGAGCGTGGTGTCGAAAAAGTGTAAAAGACCTAAGGATTTCCTATTTATACCAACCCCAGAGGTCACCTGAGCGTGGTCCGCGTAATTCCACCACGTTCGTGCTTTTTACCTTTCAAAGAACCTTTTCAGAAATAGGTCCGCTGGGAGCGGAATAACGGGCGCGGCCGCGTTATATCAACGCGGACCGCAAAATTACGAATACGGACGCGAATACAAATTCTGAGAGTTGATATTCTGGACTTTTCAAATCCGCGTCCGCTGACAATATATGCCCCCGTGAAAAGCTCTCGCTGACCGCGAAATTTTGAGCGTGGTCCGCGTAATTCCCCACTCTTAGGCAAATTTTTCCAGCAACAGTCCTCAACTGCATCAACAATTCCTACGCAAAGGTCACAACCAGTTAGTTCAAAATAAAGCTCGATCTAAGAAGGAAATCAAAGAAGAAAGAAAATGCATGGGTTGCCTCCCAAGAAGCGCCTGATTTAACGTCGCGGCACGACGCATGTTACCAACATCATTGGAAATTGATCAAGGCTACCACATGGTTGTCATCAAACTTGCCGAGGTAATGCTTCACTCGGTGCCCATTAACTCTGAAGATTTCACAATTTTTGTTTTTCAAGTCAAGTGCACCAAACGGAGTCACGTGCACCACCTCAAAGGGGCCACTCCATTTTGACTTGAGCTTTCCCGGAAACAGTCGTAACCGGTTGTTGAATCGAAGAACCAAGTCACCTGCCTTGAATTCTTTGTTCCGGGCATATTTGTCATGTAAGTACTTCATCTTTTCCTTATACAAGGTCGAGCTGGAATAAGCATGAAACCGGAATTCATCAAGTTCATTGAGTTTCTCTACCCGGAGGTTGGCTGCTACATCATATTCAAGGTTTAACTTCTTGAGAGACTACATGTCCTTGTGCTCTAACTTAATCGGAAGATGGAATGCTTTCCCAAATACCAACCGGTATGGAGACATACCAATTGGAGTCTTGTACGCAGTTCTATAAGCCCACAAAGCATTATCAAGTTTCTTTGACTAATCCGTCCGATTTGCATTGACATATTTTGATAATATGCTCTTTCTGTCCCTGTTGGAGACCTCAACTTGTCCACTAGCCTGGGGATGATAAGGGGTTGACAACTTATGATTGACACCATACTTGGAAAGCAAAGTGTCGAACGCCTTATTGCAGAAATGAGAACCCCCTTCAGTGATAATTGCCCGAGGGGTGCCAAACCGTGTGAAGATATTGTTCTTTAGGAATGCCACCACACTCCGTGCCTCATTATTGGGAAAAGCTACAGCTTCAACCCACTTGGAAACATAAGCAACAGCAACCAGAATATAAGTGTTACCACAGGAACTCACAAATGGCCCCATGAAGTATATCCCCCACACGTCAAAAGTATCGATCTCAAGAATAGTGGTGAAAGGCATTTCATCCTTCTTGGAAATTCTACCAGCTCTTTGGCATTCATCATACCTCTTAACCAGATCACTTGCATCTTTATATAGGGTAGGTCAATAAAATCCATAGCTAAGAACCTTTGAAGCAGTTCTCGCCCCACCATGATGACCACCGTAGAGCGAGGAATGGAAAGCATCAAGAATATTCATTTGCTCCTCTTCCGGGACACATCTCCGGATCACACCATCATTGCAAATCTTGAAAAGATAGGGCTTGTCCCAATAATAATCCAAGCCGTCCCTTTTGAGTTTCTTCCTTTAGTTAGAAGAAAGCCCACTCGGGACAATGCCGGTCACAAGAAAGTTAGCCATATTGGCAAACCAAGGCATACCATTCAAAGACACGGAGAAAAGTTGTTCATCCGGGAAGGAATCATTGATTTCGAGACCGTTGTGGGGCCTTCCCTCCTCTTCTAAGCGGGACAAGTGGTCCGCCACTTGACTATCACTTCCTTTTCTATCAATGATTTCAAGGTCAAACTCTTGAAGCAGAAGAACCCATCTCATCAATCTAGCCTTCGAGTCCTTCTTGGTCATCAAGTAACGGAGTGCCACGTGATCGGTGTGCACAATCACTTTGGCACCCATGAGATATGGCCTGAACTTTTCCATGGAGAATACAATGTCTCATAACTCTTTCTCGGTCACCGTATAATTGACTTGGGCGTCATTTATCATTTTGCTTGCATAATAGACCGGATGAAATATCTTGTTGACTCTTTGCCCCAAAACTGCTCCTACTGCAATGTCACTAGCATCGCACCTGAGCTCAAATGGTAAGTTCCAATTGTGTGCGGTGATGATGGGAGTGGTTGTCAATTTATACTTGAGAAGCTCAAAAGCTTTCATGCAATCTTCATTGAACACAAACTTTGCATCCTTTTCTAGCAGCTTGCACAAGGGGTTATGGCTTCAATCTTTGCTTTGTCCACTTCAATACCGTCTTTTGAGATCTTATGGCCAAGGACAATGCCCTCCTCAACCATAAAGTGGCATCTTTCCCAATTAAGAACTAGGTTGGTCTCTTCATATCGGGCCAACACTTTGTCAAGATTATCCAAGCATTCTTCAAATAAGTCCCCTACAACACTAAAATCATCCATGAACACTTCGAGGACGTCCTCCACTATATCCGTAAATATTTCCATCATACACCACCGAAAGGTAGCCGGTGCATTATACGGCATCTGTGAGAATGCAAATGTGCCATACGGACATGTGAAGGTGGTTTTATCTTGGTCCTCCGGTGCAATGAGAATCTGGTTGTATCCTAAGTACCCATCAAAAAAGCAATAGTAGGAACGCCCGGCAAGTCCGTCCAATATTTGATCAAGAAAGGGCAATGGAAAGTGGTCTTTGCGGGTCACTTTGTTCAGCTTTCTATAGTCCATACATACCCTCCATCCGGTGACAGTACGAGTGGGGATCAACTCATTTTTCTCATTTGTGACCACAGTCATACCCCGATTCTTCGGCACACATTGTACCGGTGATATCCATGAGCTATCCGAAATTGGGTACACAACCCCTGCATCAAGCCACTTGACAATATCCTTCTTGATGACCTCTTGCATAGCCTCGTTCAACCTCCTTTGATGTTCTACGGAGGGTTTGGCATCATCTTCTAGTATAATTTTGTGCATGTAAAAGGCGGGGCTTATACCCCGAATGTCAGCCAAAGTCCATCCAATTGCCTTTTTCCTTCTTTGAAGCACCGCAAGGGTGGAGTCTACCTGCACGTTAGTTAGGCAAGCAGAAAGAATAACAGATAATGTGGAAGAAGGGCCTAAGAATTCATACCTGAGGTGTGAAGGCAAAGGTTTCAACTCCAATGTTGGTGGAGTCTTCCGGTTTTCCAAGTCCAATGAAAGTTTACGTGGCCCATATGAGTAGGATCACATTCCTTGCAACGTATTTGCACATTCAACCAAGCCTTCCTTTTCATCATCCTCATGGTTTAGCAAAACATCTTCCAAAGGGTCTTCCACATTGATCATGGCACTCGTGTCATCAACTATCACCTCCGTCACAAGATCCACAAAAGAGCAAACTTCATTGCTATTTGGTTGTCTCATTGATTTGCACACGTGGAATATAACTTTTTCATCGCCCACTCGGAAGGTGAACTCCCCTGCTTCCACATCTACCAATGCCTTCCCGGTTGCTAGGAAAGGTCTCCCTAATATTATAGGTACCTCACAGTCGACTTCGCAGTCGAGAATCACAAAATCAGCAGGCAAACTAAACTTGTCGACCCGGACTAGAACATCATCAATAATACCAAGCGGCCTTTTCATTGTCCGATCCACCATTTGTAATCTCATGGAAGTAGATCTTAGTTGCCCAATGCCTAGTGTCTTGAACACGGAATATGGCATCAAATTAATACTTGCTCCCAGATCACACAAGGCTTTTACAAAATCGGCTCTACCAATGGTGCATGGAATTGTAAAGGCACCGGGATATTCAAGCTTTGGAGCCATCGAGTGCACAATGGCACTAACTTGATGAGTAATTTTGATGGTCTCACAATTCATAGATCTCTTCTTAGTTACCAAGTCCTTTATGAACTTGGCATATCCCGGCATTTGTTCGAGAGCTTCCACCAAGGGCACATTAATTGACAAACTTTTCATCATCTCAATAAACTTCTTGAATTGGTTTTCATTATTTTGCTTTGCAAGCCTTTGAGGAAATGGTGGAGGAGGCCTTGGCAAAGGGGCCTTGGCTTTAGGCACTACTATTTCCGGTATGTCTATCATGTGTTCCCTAGAAGGGTTCACATCATTTTGAGTCTCCTCCATGTTGTCATCGCTATCGATCCTCACTTCATCATTCACATTCTCATAATTGGCTTGAACCTCATCATCTTCTTGTAACACAACATCTTCATTCACAATCTTCTTTGGATCAGAAGTACTTGCATCTCCACCTCTACCGCTTCTTGTGGTCACTGCCATAACATGGCCTGTATGGTTCCTCCCTTTGGGTTTAATGCCGTATCATTTGGTAGTGCCCCCTTAGGGAGAGTATTCAGTGCTTGAGAAATTTGACCCAGTTGTACTTCCAAGTTGCGAATAGAGGTAGTATGGGAGGCTATTTGGGCATCGGAGTCAGCATTCCTTTCCAATATTTGTTTGAACATATTCTCTATTCGCCACATCTCATTGTTTGAAGAACTTTGCCCTTGAGACGAATATGGAGGCGGATTGTTTGGTTGTTGATACATCGGGGGCCTTTGGACGCCCGACCCCCGGTTGCCTTGATTATTATTATTCCAACCCCCTTGGTTTCCATTTCCGCCCCAATTGTTATTGTTGTTCCCCCAATTCTGATTATTGTTATTGCCATTGTTCCAATTCCCTTGGCCTTGGTTGCCCCAATTTTGATAGTTCCCTTGCGATCTCCATTGTTAATTTGGAGCATTGCTCCATTGACCTTGGTAGTTATTGGCATATAACACTTACTCACTTTGATCATCATAAGAATAGTCTTGATTGTCACCACTACCACTTTGCTCATATTGATCTTGATTGTTTTGCACTTGTTGACCACATTGTTTCCTCCTGTTGACCATGACATTTACCCCTTCCATGGCATTTACTTGCTTTCTCCCTTGAACTTGCTGAAGTTGGGTCTTTGCTAACTGATTCATAGTAGTTGTCAACTCGGTTATGGCTTGTCCGTGATCATGAAGTTCCTTGAGAAGATGGATGACATTAGGGTCACCCTGAGGAACATTTGCCCGACTCTGCTAAGCTAAAGATGTGTCAGTCATCTCATCAAGTATGTCACAAGCATCGGCATAAGGCGTCTTCATAAAATTTTCCCCAGCTAGCTGATTCACCATACACTGGTTGGTCGTGTTGATGCCCCTATAGAATGTCTGTTGAATCATTGCTTCAGTCATATAATTATTTGGGCATTCCTTGACCATTGTCCTCTATCACTCCCAGACTTCATGTAGAGATTCATTAGGTTCTTGTTTAAAGGCTAAGATCTCATCCCTCAATATTGCCATATGACCCGGGGAGAAAAACTTGGCTGTAAACTTTTCTGCCAACTCATCCCATGTGTGTATGGAGTGGTTGGGTAGCCTCTCGAGCCAGTCCAAAGCTTTCCCTCTAAGTGAAAATGGGAAAAGTCTCAATCTCATAACGTCCTCCGACACATTTGTCTGCTTGCCCCCCAGCATGTGTCTACAAAACCCTTTAGATGCTTGTATGCGTTCTGGTGAGGAGCTCCAGTAAAGAAGCCCCTTTGCTCTAATAGGGTTAGCATGACATTTGTAATTTGAAAATTGCCCACCCAAATCCAGGCTGGGACAATTGCACTTGCGTAACCTTTGTTGGGTAGCACCCGGTGTGCTACCCGTGGAGGAGGTGGGGGAGGGTTTGGAATGTTGTCATTAGCCTGGCGGCCTCTTCTTTAGACTTGAGGTTCTAGATTAACCTCATCCTCACCATTGTCATCTACCTCCTCTCCCGGAAGAATATGTCCGAGAGCATCATTATGAGCCATTTGGTACCTAAAGTGATAGATACACAAAAGTTAGAAAAACAGAAGGAAAGAAAAAACAACAAGACAGACAAATAGTTAGATAGATAGTCAACACCGTCTAACTCCCCAGCAATGGCGCCAAAAGGTGATCGTGGCCAAACCTACACCACTATATAGTAGCAAAGAGTGGTCGATGCAATTTTACCCGATGACGTCGGGATCGATTTCCACAGGGAGTTAATTTAGTTTGGAGTCGGGTATCTAACTAATCTAGATGTGCGTGTTGTTTCTAATTACACTTTCAAATATTGTTATGATTGATTCTATTCTAATTTTTATACTATTGTATGCCAAGTGTAAGCTAAGTACAATATTTTTGGTGAAAGTTTTCAAGTGTTAAAAGGCACTAGGGTAGTGACTTCCGCCTAGGTTAGTATCTAATGGATGTCAAGAATTTAGGACAAGCTTGGTACGATTGGGGTCGTGATATAACCATCACACATAAGTGCTCACTCTATACCTCTCGGTAGTTTTAGTGACTTTGCCTGATTTGGCTTTCTCAAGCCCAAATGGGTGTTCGCACAATCAAAATGAAATTGGCTCAAGTCGGGTATTACTATCTCTAGGTTTAACCCTTTAATCGGGGCTATCAATCTCTTGAGTTCACGCCAATTCCTTATTAGCCTAATTTTTCTAGACTTAGTCTCTCTTTCTCAAGAAGAGCCTAAGTCATAAAGGCATGAATCAGTGTTTGCAACCACTAATTCTACAATTTTAGCATGAATTAGGCTAAATATCACTAACCCATAAACAATTAAGCCCTAAAATTCAAGATCCATTAAATACCCACACTAGGATTGGGTCACCACCCAAGCTATGGGGTCTAGCTACTCATGAATACATCAGAAATCAAAGGTGAAGATGAAATATAAGCCATAATATTAAAGTACAAGATGAAAATCTAAAGTTTGAAGGTAAATCTATTATAAAATTGCCCAAAAGGGGAAAAACCAGCCGTTCACGTGCTCTGCTCTACAAAACTTTACCTAAAAATATCAAAAAGATCTATTTATACACAATTAAAATTTTCAGATAAAAATGCCATTGCGGAGTATTCGCGGACGTGTAATTCTGACCGCATCCGCGCTTGAGCTTTCGCGGCCGCATAATAATAAGCGCGGTCCGCGTCTCTTCAATACTGGGCTTGGACTAAACTAGGTTTCATAGACAGCATAAATACATTCGCGTCCGCGTTAGTGAAGCTTTTCCTAACAGTTCCATAGCCTCCCGAAGATAAGTACAGACGTCTCCGTACAGATCCGTGAGGCTCTACTAAACTTGTTTGTGACTCATAACACCTATGAACCTAGAGCTCTGATACCAACTTGTCATGACCCCAATTTGCATCCGTAGGATATCGTGACAGCACCTAGTCTCTAAGACTAGGTAAACCTACTAATTTTGCGGAATAACTGAATATAAAGCTGAAACTCAAACCTCATCATTTGAAATAAATAAAAATTGTGATTCAAAATAGTTACAACTCCCAAAACCCGATAGAAATAAGTCACAAGCTCTAAAGAAAAATGCTAAATATCTCTATACATTAGAATCTAATGAGAATAAGAAAAACAATATAATAATGATAGAGGGGGACTTCGAGGTCTGCGGACGCTGGCAGATATACCTTGAAGTCTCCACGTGCGGGAAAACTCACTGATACCTGGTATGGTAGGAAGAACCTAGATCTGCACAAAAAATATGTGCAGAAGAGTAGTATGAGTACACCACAACGGTACCCAGTAAGTGCCAAGCCTAACCTCGGTAGAGTAGTGACCAGGTCGGGTCAGGGCCCTGCTAGAAATAATAGGAAAAACAGGGCGGAAGATATAATAATGTGTTGAATGACAGAGAAGTGTAACAATAGAAATTCACAGAAGATAACAACACGAAATTCAAGAAGACAACTACAACGCGTAAGGAAATAAGAATCTTAAAAGTTCAACAACAACAATACAGAAAATAGAGGTAAGCAACAGGGGCACTCCCGAGGTACCGCCTCGTAGTCCAAAAACTAAATATCTCACAATGGCACGGAAAACATCTCATGCAAACAATGATAACTGCACTGAAGAAACCTCGTGCGACAATAACACTCCGCACGGAAGAAACCTCATGCCACAATAACACTCTGCATGACAGAAACCTCGTGCCACAATAACACTCCATACGGCAGAAACCTCGTGCTACAATAACACTCCGCATGGAAGAAACCTCGTTCCACAACCAATCAGTTCTCTCAACAAAAATCATGAAAATAACACATAACAATGGAACAATGAAATTACAGCAAGGAATCCTATAGTTAAAGAATGAGTACAAAATAAAAGAAAGCTGGTAATTCAACTAAGTATGTTGCAAAAATTGCAAGTAAGAGATAAGACACGTAGACATGTGACATTAGGCTAAGCATGATGACTACACGTGCTAGAGTAACTCAATTAAGGGAATAAAAGGAACTATTTAGCCAAACCAGATTTTCAACATTTAGCCTGAGTACGCATTCGTCACCTTGCGTACCCGGCCTTGACGTATTGCAAATACCATAACAATACCAAATCCTAAGGGGAATTTGCCCCACACAAAGTTAGACAAGTCACTTACCTCAAACATCGCTTAATCAATCGATAAGAAGGCCTTTGCCTTGATTTTTCAACTATGATCGACTCGAATCTAGCCAAAACAATCACATACTATAAATATAACTATAAGAAGCAAATTTAAATAATGAAACTATAATTTAGCAAAGAATTACAAAGTCGCTCCAAAAAGTCGACCCGGCCCCACGTCATGGAACCCGACCAAAATTATAAAAATCCTAAGACCCATTCGATGTCGAGTCCAATCATGCAAGAATTACTCAAATCCGACCTCAAATCACCTTTCAAATCCCCAGATTTTAGCTTAAGAAGTTTTTCCCAATGTTTTCTCAAATTTCCAACTAATAACACTAATTAAATGATGAAAACAACAATAGATTCGTGTAATATAGCCATAACCGAGTGAGAATTTCTTGCCTCAATGATTTCCTTGCAAATCTCTCAAAATATCGCCACAAACAGAGCTCTCTAGGTCCAAAAATCAAAGTGAGATCAAACCCTCGAAATTAGGCCTTTTCTACCCAGTGAAGTCGCACCTGCGAACTCACACCCACCTCTGCGGCTCTGCACCTGCGGAATTCCCATCGCAGGTGCGGTTCTCACTTAGCCTAGCAACTTCCGCTTCTGCCGACCAAAATGCACATCTGCGCTTCCGCTCCTGCGCCATAGGAGTGCTTCTACGCACGCGCTCCTGCAGACTAAGTCCGCTTCTGCGATCACCAGGCCTTCATGGCCTTTCCTCTTCTGCGCTTCCCCAACTGCATGTGCGAGTCCGCTTCTGCGGAACTCTGACCGCATCTACGGTCCCAACTGGGCAGGCCACAAACTGCTTATGCGGCTCGATGGCCGCTTCTACGTGCCTCTCCTGCGGCCCAAAGTGCGCGGTGCGATTGCACCAGATACAGCAATGCTTCAGCTTTCCCACAAGTCAAATATTATTTTGGATTCAATCCGAATCACCCCCCTCCCCCCGGGACCCTGTTCGAATATACCAATAAGTCTTAAAACATATAACGGATAAACTCGAGGCCAAAAACCACATCAAATAACGATAAAAATACGAATTGTGTATCGATTCAAGCCTAATGAACTTTAAAACCTTTAACTTCAACATTCGATGCCGAAACCTATCAATTCACGTCCGATTGACCTCAAATTTTGCACACGAGTCATAATTGACATTACGGACCTATTCCAACTTCCGAAATTGAAATCCGACCCCGATATCAAAAAGTCCACTCCCGGTCAAACTTCCCAAAAAACTTCCAATTTTTCAACTTTTACCAATTAACGCCGAAATGACATACGGACCTCCAAATCAACATCCAGACATGCTCCGCAGATCAAAATCACCATACGGAGCTACTGAAATTGTCGAAACTTCATTCTGGAGTCGTCTTCATACAATTCAAACTACGGTAAATTTCTCGAACTTAAACTTCCAATCTAGGGACTATGAGTCCCATTCCACTCTGAAACTCTCCCGAACCCGACACCAAGCACCCCGACAAGTCACAAAATTACAAAATAAAATAGAGGAAGCAATAAATAGGGGTTCAAGGCTAATACTCTCAAAACGATCGGCCGCGTCGTTACACCATGATATACCATAGAGGAAGCAATAAATAGAGGAACAAGGCTACAATACTCAAAATGACCGGTCGGGTCGTTACAGTAGCTATGTTAGCCTGTGATAATTTAAAAGTGTAAATGTAGTATTAATTCTATTAAAATGAACAGTATCGTAATAATTCATTTGTACAACAGTTTCGTTGTTCCCTCTTTGTTCTAGTGTATTTGGTTCTATCGTAAAAGTGTTGGTTCATGGTATGTGGGACCTGCTTGGGCCTGATCCATTTTGATCGTACCAAGGCCCTGCGTCTGAAGCTGTTATTGGGCTTCAGATTAGCCCATTCAGTACATAGAGGGGTAATCTTCATTTTGGGCTGATATTGGCTCATAGATGAGCCAGCTTTGTTAATTTGTAGTTGAGCATAGAATACCCAAACGATTTCCCTGTTATTAAACAAATTAAACAATTACTCTACTGATCTTAGTTCAAATGAAGCACTTTACCATACAATGGCAAGACCGGAACCGATCTTCTGTTATTAGACACTTCACTATAAATTGAACCCCCCCCCACAAACACAAATATAGCACTATTGTAACCGAGTAAGTCGTAATGCTTCTTCTACATGGCACATAGTTAGTTCCATTGTTACTTTAATAAAATTAAAGACCACACACCTCTTACACAATAATCTTCTCTATCCATAATTCATGGCTTTTTGCAGACTACTTCAAAGAAGTGTTTGAAATACTAAACAATTTCAAATATTCGTAGAATGTTTTAGGCGCGCCTTTAATCTATCATCGTAATTATGTATGCGTTCGCGTGACATAATTATGATACCAAAATAAATTAAGGTACGCGTTCGCCTGACTTTGGCCAAACAATCTCAATTAATAATTAAGTTTTATTAATTGTATACACATACGTGTGACATAATTTTAGCACCGTAAATAAAAGGGATTCACACACATGCGATTCGTTTCAAGATAATTTCATAATACCATAATCAAATAATTAAAATGCGATAAAAGGTTAAAATGCACATAGGTTCTAAAATATATAATAATCAAATTAATAAGCCGAGTGTAGATTGTAAAAGCGACCGCACTAAAATTGGCGGAATTCGGGAATGCCTAGTACCTTCTCTCGGGTTAGCAGAATTTCTTACATGATCTTCTGTGTTTCGCAAACTTTAAACAGAGTCAATTTTTCTTGATTTGAGATTTTAGAATAAATGGTGACTTGGGACACCTTAATAATTATTCCAAGTGGCGACTCTCTAAAATAATAAATCAATCTCATTTCAAATAATGTCACAAAAGTGAAAACACTCCTTTCCCCGCAAAAAGGAGGTGCGATACCATGGACCTGGTTCATGCATGTGTTACTTTGTCAATTATCAAAACCAAAATTGCTCAAGTCAACAGGGTGCATACATGCCCCAATGAGGAGGTGTGAGAGGTTGGCAATGGGGAGGGGATGGGGAGAGGTAGAAGAGGCCCTAAGAAGTATTGGAGAAAAGATGATTAGTGTTGGTTCCCCAAGTACACACAAGTATACGTAGCCGTCAAGTAATAAAGTGACTCGAAAGTCGGATGTTGAACCCATAGAGACTTAGATCAATCGTTAACTAAGCAAACTAAAATCAGTTGATTGTCCAAGATAATCAAGAGTGATATTTTTCTATTAATCTACTATTGCGAAAATTAAACAAGTAACAACTAATTTATCAAGAATGTAAATGTGTATGATGAGATTTTATTTCAGAGGAGATGAAAATTCCAAGGTTGTGGATGGTTTATCAATGCTATTAAGTTTAATAATCACACTTATTAATCCAGATTATGTATGGTTGCTAATTAACTGGATCGTTTATATGAATAGCATGTTCCCACAATACTACTCGCCTGCCCACAATATATCAATCATATATTTCTATGGTATTGAGTCTATCATGAATGAATATAATATGATATTCAACTAAGCAAGACTGTTAGGTATATTTCTATCCTAACCGCGAAATCTTTTCCCGAGCCACGGGTTCAGAAACAAGCTTTCTTTAATTCTACTATAATCTAAACACGGTTTTTCCAAGCATAGCATAGATAGTAGAGTGAATTGGTAGCTATAATAATTCACAAATTGAAACTAGAATTAAAGAAACAACCACAAGATGATAATTCGTATTAACGAAGATGTAATTAATAAACATTAATAATCATTTCAACCACAACCCTAGAAACTAGAGTGCTTATCCACTCATGTTCATAGTAACAACTTTCCAAGTATTTTGCATAAGCAAATTACAAGAAAAGATGAAGGACTGAAGAACTCGACGATTTTCTCCTCCAAAGAATGTTCCCAACGTCTTCTCTCCTTCCAAAATAGTCTCCTTAGATCTAAGGTATATTAAAAGTCAGAAAATAACGTTTTTCCATATATTTATACCAAGTAGGGTTATGCCTAGACGAAATCTCCCTTTCCTTGCAGAAATAGGAAAACTTGCAAACTTATTGCTTTTCATGCGTTGTACTGTGCGTCACCCAGTGGGTCACATTAGTGCTTTTTCCTGTCAGACCAAAAAATTCAGTCTCTGAGCTTCGGAAATTTCTGACATAAAATTAAACTAATGTGTCGCACTGTGCCTCGCACTAGTGTATTTCTTCAGCAGTTGTTTCTTCCTTGAATTTTGACGTCCAGAATTGATCCTCGACTGCCGAACACGATCTCGGCTTACTCCCTTGGGATTTTACTTAGACTTCAAAGCTCCAAATAGCTCGAATTCGTTCCATAACATCTACATAGCTCAGAATCACTCCTACAA
>AWOL01S0069497.1:0-10858 GCA_000715115.1 Nicotiana otophora | reverse complement strand
TTGTAGGAGTGATTCTGAGCTATGTAGATGTTATGGAACGAATTCGAGCTATTTGGAGCTTTGAAGTCTAAGTAAAATCCCAAGGGAGTAAGCCGAGATCGTGTTCGGCAGTCGAGGATCAATTCTGGACGTCAAAATTCAAGGAAGAAACAACTGCTGAAGAAATACACTGTGCCTCGCACTAGTGTATTTCTTCAGCAGTTGTTTCTTCCTTGAATTTTGACGTCCAGAATTGATCCTCGACTGCCGAACACGATCTCGGCTTACTCCCTTGGGATTTTACTTAGACTTCAAAGCTCCAAATAGCTCGAATTCGTTCCATAACATCTACATAGCTCAGAATCACTCCTACAAGGTATAAAACACGCAATTAGTGCAAAATACTAGCGATTAAAGCTCAAACTCAATTAAAGTATAGCAAATTAGAGTATAATAAGCGACTAAAATACGTAATTATAGCCTACAATAAATACCTCACACTTAAACCATTGCTCGTCCTCGAGCAATCAAACTACACTTTATATAGACACGACCTTTTTAATGAATTTTCCTAACTCATCACCCCAAGAATCTTTAAAATAGACTAAGCACAAGAGTGTAACATCTTCACCTCAAGATTTGACTTACAAGTACCATACATTATTCAAAACCCACTCACTTACTCTAACATATCAATGACATTGCCTTTTTTTCATGAATCAAATGCCTTCACACAACAAAAGAGAGTAGTTCCATACACAATAAAATATTAGAACAATTAGGAACTCAATATAGAAAGAATTCACTCACTCTCAGAAATAATATTCATATACCACAAAAGATGCACCATAAGCTTGCCTGTAGTATACTATTCTACTAATCGAGCTCATTCAGTCTATGATCAAGTAGGACTTTAATTGGTTGTAATGTAGGTTGCGGGTCGGGTATGATACATTTGGATATAAGAGTGACTATACCTCCTTAAGCACTATAATACATACATTTTAACATTTAAAATCCCACAGTTATGTCAAACCATAACTTTACCTTCACATCAATGTATATTAACTCCATATTTCTTTAAGCATAATTACATCAAGAGTCACCACTATCAAGGAATATTTTTTACAACAATACAATTATATTCTTTTTTTCTTTCTTTTTCAATTCAAGTGGCTCTTACTTTTTCAAAATAGTGCACATTTCTCCTTATTTCATTAGTTCCAATCAAAAGCCAAACCAACCACCCTACACTTTAACTTTTACAAAGTTCGTTACAATTCAAGTGCTCATGAGAGGTGAAAAGGTTCAAATAGATGGTTAATTCAAACAAATGGGTAATGTTTGTAATGTATTTGCCAAAGAAAAAGGATTACTGGCTCAAAGGGTTAACTATGATACATGACAATTAGGCGGGTAAAATATATAACTGGTTCAACAAAGAACCATCTATATCACTTTCAAGACTGAACAAAACTACTATTTCGCTTTGCAAACACATGGGGCAAGTTCTAAACATCAAATGCAATGCACAAAACAACACATCAACTCACACACACATGTCACATAACTCACTCGGGATTAGACTCGTCAAGAAACTCTAGTCAAAGCAGTTAAGCAAAGTTAAGATCATACAATTTAAGGTACTTATACAAGAGTCAAAAACTGACCCTAAGCGCCACAACCAAAGTACTCACTATTCTCAAGGCATAACAATGTCAAGAGATATTGCTTCAATTCAATTCATAGCACAATGGCTCCCACTCCTAAGAAAATAAAATTAACTACACCCGGTTCATACAAAACCCTTGAAAAAGAACCGCTGCACAAAGAAAAATCAAGAGCGAATTATTATACTACCTAACAAAAGAAAATATTTTTGTCTTTTTCCTTTCGACTTAAATCCCTCAAGAAACCTGTCAAATGAGATCCATCACCGGGAAAAGTCCAATTTTTCTACTTATTTTTATTTTTTTTTATTTTCTTAGGGGCTACTAAAATAGTGCACAACTACGAAAATAAAAATAAGAAGTTAACATTTTTCTAACATACTACTACTAATTATCTAGCGAAATTCTCCCACCCCACACTTAAAGGAGTGTAGTGTCCCCAATGCACAAATAAATCAAAACAATAATGCGGGTGGACAAGAAACCCCCTGAAAGACCAAAGGCCGAAGCAATAGCGGCTCACAGAGTACTCAGACTTCCCCAGGCATGGTCCTTTATGTGGGCACCCCACACTTAATTCTCACTATCTAACTCGCTTTTGCACTCTTTCAATGGCTTTGCTTCCTATTCTTATAATCCTACAAAACAAAAACAGACACTACAACAATAATAAGATAAAAATAAAAATAAAAAAAAGCAGTAAAGCCGGGTTGCCTCCCAACAAGTGCCTGATTTAACGTCGCGGCATGACACAGAATCCCGTTTAATCATTGGCAAGTAACACCTTTGACTTCTGACGATCAAAGTCACCTCCATAATAGTGATTTACTCTTTGTCCGTTTACTAAGAACGTTTTCTCGCCATCTAAGACGCACAACTCAATTGCACCATGTGGAGTGACTCTCACTACCTCAAACGGGCTTGACCATCTCGATTTGAGCTTCCCCGAAAAGAGTCTCAACCTCGAATTGAATAAGAGAACCAATTGGCCCGGTTCGAACTCACGATGGTGGATATGCTTATCATGCTAGCATTTGGTCTTTTCTTTATATAACTTAGCATTCTCATACACGTGCAAGAGAAACTCATCAAGCTCGTTCAATTTCATCAACCACTTTCTACCCGCTAATTCTGCATCAAAGTTCAGCTTCTTTATCGCACAATAGGCCTTGTGCTCAAGTTCCACCGGTAAATGGCATGCTTTACCATAAACCAGCTTGTAAGGGAAGGTTCCGATTAGAGTTTTGTAGGCAGTCTGGTATGCCCATAGAGCATCATCAAGCTTTGCAGCCCAATCTTTCCTACATGCACTAACCGTCTTCTCCAGAATTTGCTTTATCTCTCTATTTGAGACTTCAACTTGTCCACTAGTCTAAGGATGGTAAGCGGTTGCAACCTTAGTCTGAGGGTGCCCCCATCACTTATCATCACTCTCGGAGTGCCGAACCTTGTAAAGATATGCTTTTTCACAAAGTTTACTACAACCTTCGCATCATTGGTAGGAAGAGCGATGGCCCCCACCCACTTCGACACATAGTCAACGGCCATCAAAATGTACTTATACCCACTGGACGAGGGAAACGGACCCATAAAATCAATTCTCCACACATCAAAAATTTCAACCGCTATAATACTGTGCAATGGCATCTCATGTCTTTTCGTAATTGTTCCTGTTCTCTGGTACCTATCACACCTCCTCACGAACTCAAGGGCGTCTTTAAATACCCTAGGCCAATAGAAACCCGATTGCAACACCTAAGCTTCCATTTTGTCACCCGCATGATGACCACCATAAGGCGATGCATGACAATCATGTAAGATAGCATTTATTTTAGATTCGGGCACACATTTTCTCATTAACTGATCAATACAAGATTTAAACAGAAACGATTCATCCCACACATATGATCTCACATATCTCAAGAACTTCTTTTTAGAATGACGTTCAAGATCAGGCAACATTTCTCCGCTTGCCAGATAGTTTACAAAATCTGCATACCATGGCACCTCCCCAGTAGTAACGGCTAACAAATGCTCATCCGGGAAGGTTTCCTTGATGACATCTCCCTCAGTTACATGATTCCGAGTTTCTAACCCGGACAAGTGATCAGCCACTTGATTCTCTGTTCCTTTACGGTCTCGGATCTCCAAGTCAAATTCCTGCAAGAGTAAAACCCAATAGATTAGCCTTGGTTTAGCATATTTCTTTTCGAACAAATACCCGATGGTTTCATGGTTTGTGTATACGATGACTTTGGTGCCAACCAAATAGGCCCAAAATTTATTGAACGCCCACACTACAACAAGCAACTCCTTTTCTGTCATAGTATAATTTATTTGAGCAGGAGTGAGAGTCTTGCTTGCGTAGTAAATGGAGTGAAATATTTTGCTCCTCCTCTGGCCCAATACGGCCCCAATTGCAATATCACTAGCGTCACACATCAGCTCAAATGGCTTGTTCCAGTCAGGAGCTACTATGATTGGTGCACTCACTAACTTCTTTTTCAGCTCCTCGAATGCTTTCAGACAAGCATAGTCAAACTTGAGCGGCACATCCTTCTCTAATAACCTGCACAAAGGAGAGGAAATTTTTGAGAAGTCCTTTATAAATCGGCGATAAAAACCTGCATGTCCCAGAAAACTCCTAACTCCTTTCGCTGAAATCGGTGGTGGCAACTTTTCAATTGCTTCCACCTTAGCCTTGTCAACTTCCAGTCCCTCTTTGGACACCTTGTGTCCCATCACTATACCTTCAAGTACCATAAAATGGCATTTTTCCCAATTCAGTACCATATTAGTCTCCTCACACCTAACAAGCACTTTAGCAAGATTGGTCAAGCATTCATCGAAAGAAGAACCAAACACAGAAAATCATCCATAAAGACCTCCACAAACCGTCACCATATCGGTGAAAATAGCCATCATATACCTTTGAAAAGTCGCATGTGCATTATATAACCCTAATGGAATTATCTTGAATGCATAAGTGCCATAAGGGCATGTAAAAGTGGTCTTTTCTTGATCTTCCTGGGCAATAGCAATCTGATTATACCTCGAATAGCCATCAAGGAAACAATAGTATTTCTGTCCGGCTAACCTGTCAAGCATTTAATCAATGAAGGGGAGAGAGAAGTGATCTTTTCATGTAGCCTTATTCAACTTTCTATAATCTATGCATATTCGCCAACCAGTCATAGTCCTAGTTGGGATTAATTGATTTTGTTCATTCACTACAACAGTCATACCTCTCTTTTTAGGTACACATTGAATAGGGCTTACCCACTTACTATTGGAGATAGGAAATACTATACCTGCATCTACTTAATCACTTCTTTTCTTACCACCTCTTTCATGATTGGATTTAGGCGGCGTTGATGTCCACGCTAGGCTTGTGTCCTTTCTCCATGAGTATTTTGTGCATGCAAAATGCAGGGCTAATACCCTTTATGTGACATTGTCCAACCAATGGCATGCTTCTGCTCCCTCAGCACCCTTAAGATCTTTTCTTCCTACAATTTCGACAAATGAGAAGAAACAATCATAGGTAAAGTATTATAACTTCCCAAATATACATAATGAACATGAGATGGTAAGGGTTTAGGGGGCGGGCCGATTGGCCCATCCAAAGGCTCAAATTGGAATCTTTCTCTTCTGTATTCGCAAGATGCATCCAGAATTTGCAATATCTCCTCAACCTCTTCTTCAAGTTCCAAGTGATTTAACAATATCAATGCCTTTTCTAGTGCATCTTCTTTAAACGCACTTGGCTCCATGGCTGGTTCATTTATCTCCACCACAGAAATCATGGCCAGGTCCTCGTAATGACGAGGAAACTGAATGGCTAGATATACATTGAAGATTGCTTCTTCATTGTCCACCCCAGGATCATCTTACCTTCTCGGACTTTGATAATTGCATCTCCAGTAGCCAAGAGAGGTCGTCCCAAGATGATAGGAACTAAATCATCAACCTCGTAGTTCAGGATGATAAAATCTACAGGGAAAATAAACTTCCCAATTTGCAGCAAGACATCCTCAATTACCCCATCAGGATAAACATAAGATCTATCAACTAACTATAGCATCACCGTGGTGGGTCTCGGAGCTTCTAAGCCCAATTGTTTGAATACTGACAATGGCATCAGATTGATACTTGCACCCAAATCACATAAGGCTCTACCCACATCAATTTCACCAATCCTCACAGGGATGATAAAACTACCCGGATCCTTACTCTTTTGTGGAAGCTTATGTTGAATCCTGGAGGTGCACTCCTCAGTAAGTGTGACGGCCTCAAACTTAGTTAACCTCCTTTTATTTGCCATTGTATCCTTAATATATTTTGCATATTTTGGGACCTCACGGAGCATGTACACCAAAGGTATGTTCAAGTGTATATGCTTTAACATATCTAGAAATTTGTGAAGCATGTAGTCATCATTCTTCTTTCTCAATCTTTAAGGAAAAGGGGGTGGCACCCTCTCTGATATTTGTTCAGACTCTGTTTTGTTTCTCTCATCTACCTCTATGGGTTTGGGCACTCTTTTTTCTTCGAGCCCAGACTGTTCCTTTTTCTTCTTAGGCACTTCTACCAACTCTCTCCCATTTCTCAACGTCACTGCATTGACTTGAGTATTTTTCTCTATATCACTTTGGAGAGCTCCAGCAGGTCTAATATTCTGATTGTTAGCCATTTGCCCAAACTGCCTGTCTAGATTTCTGAACTCTGTGCGCAATTGTTGATTCTCACCCAAAACTTTCCAATTGTCCAGCAAGAGCTTTTTCATCATGTCAGTCAAACACTCTTCTCCTTGTTGTGGGGGTTTAGGTGGCTGATTATAATTAGCTTGAGGCCTGATATTCTGATTGCCACCCCAAGATAAGTTAGGATGATTCCTCCAGTTTAGATTGTATGTGTTACCATATTGAGCATTTTCATTCATCGGCCCTCTAGCTTGTTGCCCCACATAGTAGATGGATTCAGGATTCACGGGGCATATGTCACTTGTGTGACATTCACCACATAAATCGCAACAAGTAGACATTTGTTGCACATGCTACATCTGTTGTGCTTGGTGCATTGTCATTTTATTCATCTGAGTTGCTAATCTCGCTATATCTGCCCTCATAGCTGAGAAATCATCAAGCTCGATCCCACATGCTTCCTTTTATTTAAGTGCTCTTCGTGGTTCCCCATCTCTTTGCCAATTATTATCATTAGCAGTGACATTGTTTAGCAGGATCTGGATCTCACTATACGGTCTTGCCATGCAACTACCCCCACATGTTGAGTCAAGATTCATCTTTGAAGCCTCGTCCAACCCATCAGAAAGTGTGACCCAACACCTCATCAGTCTGATAATGATGTGGGCAGTCTTTGAGTAGCTTCTTGTATCTTTCCCAAGCTTGTCAAAGAGTCTCACAATCTTGTTGTTAAAACCCAAGAATCTGGCTCCTCAGCGACTTTGTCTTCTTTCTGGGAAAAAACTTGATTAAGAATTTCCTTGCTAGATCATCCCAATTGTGGATTGAATTTATGGGTTCCTTTTGCAACCATTCCTTAGCTTCCCCCAGCAGTGAAAAGGAAAAAAGTGTCAGCCTGACATTTGGAAACATTCGGATAATTGTAAGTGTCCGTAATTTCTGGGAAGTTCTAAATATGCCTCTGCGGGTCTTCATGAGATAGACCCACATATTACCATGTGGACTAAATCAACTGTACCATGTACTTTTTGAGTTCAAAGTGACCCGTGATATCAGGCTTCACAATCGCCTGAGTCATATTAGCGAGATTGGGCCGTGCAGCTTCTATCACCATACGCTCTTCATTACCTGTCATCTCTATTGGTTGTGGTTGAACTATGATGTCCAACTCTCTTTTAATTCTAATTCTAGCTTTGACTTCCCTCCTCACTCTGTGAAGTGTTCGTTTGATTTCAGGATCAAGAGGAAGGAGATTGTTTGCGCTTTTACTCCTCCGCATTCAAGATAAAAGCATGTGTTATCACAAATAAATCAAACTAAAAATTAAAACTTGAACAAATAACGAATAAAAGCTTAACTTAAATAAACAGTCAATAACTAATTCACCAATAACGGCTCCAAAAACTTGTTGGTTCCCCTAGTACATGCAAGTATACGTGGCCGTCAAGTAATAAAATGACTCGAAAGTCGGATGTCGAACCCACAGAGACTTATATCAATCGTTAACTAAGCAAACTAAACTTAGTTAATTGTATGAGATAATCAAGAGTGATATTTGTTTATTAATCTACTTGCTGAAATTAAACAAGTAACAACTAATTTATCAAGAATGCAAATATGTATGATGAGATTTTAATTCAGAGGAGATGAAAATTTCATGATTGTGGTTGGTTTATCAATCCTATTAAGTTCAATAATCACACTCGTTAATCCAGATTATGTATGGTTGCTAATTAACCGGATCGTTTATATGAATAGCATGTTCTCACAATACTACTCGCCTGCCCACAATATATCAATCCTATATTCCTATGGTATTGAGTCTATCATGAACGAATATAATACGGTATTCAACTAAGCAAGAGTGTTAGGTATATTCCTATCCTAACCGCGGAATCTTTCCCCGAACCATGGGTTTAGAAACAAACTCTCTTTAATTCTACTCTAATCTAAACACAGCTTTTTCAAGTATAGCATAGATAGTAGAGTGAATTGGTAGCTACAACAATTCACAAGTTGAAACTAGAATTAAAGAAACAAATACAAGATGATAATCCGAATTAACGAAGATTTAATTAATAAATATTAATAATCATGTCAACCACAACCCTAGAAACTAGAGTGCTTAGCCACTCATGTTCGTAGTAACAACTTTCCAAGTATTTTGCATAAACAAATTATAAAGAAAAGATGAAGGACTGAAGAACTCGATGATTTTCTCCTCCAAAGAATGTTCCCAATGTCTTCTCTCCTTCCAAAATAGTCTCCTTAGATCTAAGGTATGTCAAAAGTCAGAAAATAATATTTTTTTACATGTATTTATACCAAGTAGGGTTGGGTCTAGACGAAATCTCCCTTTCGTAACCGAAATAGAAAAACTTGTAAACTTATTACTTTTCATGTGTCGCACTGTGCGTCGCCTAGTGCGTCGCACTAGTGCTTTTTTCTGTCAGACCAAAAAAACCTAGTCTCTGAACTTTGGAAATTTCTAACATAAAATTACACTAATGCGTCGCACTGTGCATTGCATAGTGCCTCGCACTAGTGCATTTCTTCAGCAGTTGCTTCTTCCTTGAATTTGGACATCCAGAATTGATCCTCGACCCCTGAACACTATCCCAGCTTACTCCCTTGGGCTTTTACTCAGACTTCAAAGCTCCAAATAGCTCGAATTCATTCCATAACATCTACATAGCTCAGAATCACTCCTACAAGGCATAAACACATGCAATTAGTGCAAAACACTAGCGATTAAAGTTCAAACTCAAATAAAGTGTAGTACATTAGAGTATAATAAGCGACTAAAATACGTAATTATAGCCTACCATCAATTAGGCATGACATGGTGCTACTTCAACTCACTGAGGACATGACGCTTGATAGGAAGGTATGGAGGTTGAGGATTAGGGTAGAAGGGTAGTGGTTAAGCGAGTGTGTCTTGTTTTCATGCCGGTATCATTAGTGTTAGTCTCGTATTTTCATTTCCTCGTATCCGCATATTTCTTTTACTATATGTCGTTTATTTTGCTTAAGTTATTATATCACCTTTGCTTGCTAAGGTTATTACTTGTTGTTTCTGCTTCCTTTTTAGTTTTTTCTTCTTGAGCCGGGGGTCTATCGGAAATAACCTCTCTACCTTCGTAAGATAGGGGTAAGATTTGCGTATATTGTACCCTCTTCAGACCTTTTGTGGGATTTTACTAGGTTTGTTGTTGTTAACCTATGATGCAGCTCTCTTTCTCTCTCTCGCCATTGCAGCAAATATGCTGTCCACGCAGAATGTTCAGCCAACTAATGAGATGCTTAAAAAGATTGTGAAGCCAAATGATGACCAAATAAAATGAGCCTTAAATGTGTTCTTTTACCTTCCAATCAGTGCTAGATGACTGCAATTGAAATACTCGCTCCGTTTCAATCTATGTGAACCTGTTTGATTGAGTACGGAGTTTAAGAAAAAATGAAAATTTTTGGAATTTGTGATCCTAAACAAGTCAAAAAGGAGCCCAGAGTATTTGTGTGGTTATAAAAGCTTCTCATTAAGGGTATAATTGTAAGTTTAAGCTAAAGTATTACCAAATTTAGAAAGGGAGTATTATTTTGGTCCGTAATTTAAGACACTGTTCCTTATAGGCTAGTATATATTCACAGCTGAACTGATTTCGTAATGCGTGATAATTTTGTTGGAACAAAATTGAAATCACGGTTGTTATATTACTCTAGATTATGGTTGTCCAACGGGACGGGACAGGACAAAATTAACAGGACGGGACGGGACGGGACAGGACAAAATTAACGGGACGGGACGGGACGATATTTAGCTGGGACGGTGGCGGGACGGGACGAAATGGGATGGGACAAACGGGATGAAACGGTAGGCCCATCCCGTCCCGCTAACAAACGGGACGGGACGGGACGGACGGTAGGCCCATCCCATCCCGCTAACAAACGAGATGGGACGGGACAGGACAGGACGGGACAGGACGGGTTCGCGGGCCTAAGTGCCATTTTAAAAAAAATTATTTAAGTATTGAGTTTGACAGCGGATATTCTTTTGGCAATGACTAAGTTTTTAAAGTTTGCAACATCTAGTTTTTTGACTTATTCAATAAATTTAAAAATTAAACGAAAATTAGGAAACTAAGTAAAGAATTATAAAATATTAAAACAAAAGACTTGTAATAAAATATTCTAGCAATTATAAATATATAATAGAGTTATCATTTATTTAATATAATTTCGAGTGGAAGAGAATTCATAAAACAAATTCAACGCTTAGAGCCTTTTATTTTATTAATAGAACTTTCAAATCTCACATACAAATATAATTCTTTTGAAGAGCACCTAATCTATGCAGCCACCTTCTAGGAAGGGTTCTGTTTGAACTTTAAACTAGGCCTCTTAGTAGCCAATAAAAAATTATCATACTAATATTTGTAAGCTCCTATATAAGAATATATGTTTGCTTGGCATTCTTCGAGAGATGGTTGTTCATTTTCTTGAATTGCT
>AWOL01S0069493.1:12677-56636 GCA_000715115.1 Nicotiana otophora | reverse complement strand
GGTCCTACACTAGTTTGCTCACGACGCAGTTTTACGTACAAAAAAATATAGGGTGTAACAGTAAGTCTCCCTTCTAACCTTGTAAGAGGGAATGAACCCCATAGGTGAATCAAATTATTATGTGTTTCTATTTGTGGGGGCTACGTACGCATGAAGTGACGAGATTCCGTGCGTAGATACTATTATGCTTATGTCCGGATAGTCTAGGACCCATATCATGTTATATTTGCGATGTTTGCGCCCTACTTGTTAATTTAATTGTTTAAAACATTTAGAAACTCGATAAATGAATTGTAAAAAGGTTAAACTTCATTTACTTGACCGTTAAATGAGAATTTGAAATTCTTGGNATATTTGCCCCTTAATAAATTTTGAATTGGTTGTTTAATGTGTTTTCTCTTTTGTGGAGCGGGCCAAACGCCTCAGTAGCAGATAGATGCATCTATGGTTCACGTCATTCAACCCTGGGCAGTGCACAATTTAAATATTTATGTTGGATAGGGCCGTACGACCTTGACATGATTTGCGCATGATATATTTTTGGAATTGATAATAATTGCTATTTCTTTCGCTGGCCCAAGATAAAAAAATGTTAAATGACGAAAATAAATTTGGAAAGTTCCTATTAACAAAAGAATTGTTTACTTACTTCATGTTATTGATTTACAGCCGTTCTACAATCCACGCTTAATTATAATATCGGTATGTTATTGTTAGCCCTTAGTAAGTGTCGGAGTCGACCCCTCGTCACTACTTCTTCGAGGTTAGACGGGATACTTACTGGGTGCGCGTTGATTTACGTACTCATACTACACTTGTTGCACATTTTTGTGCAGGTACATATATGTCTAGTAGCCTTGTGGGCGTAGAGGCGCGGTTATTGCGGGGATTTAGATGAGCTGTATTCTATGCCACGATCCGCAGCCAGCAGAGTCTCCTTCAGAGTATTTATATTTTCTTTCCTGTCCAAATTTGTATTCCAGACAGATGCTGTATTTTATTTTACTTCCTAGTTGATGCTCATGCACTTGTGTCACCAGGTTTGGGGTGATTATGGGTTGTTTGGTATTGAAATTGTGAAAATATTTTTATTTACTCTGTAAAGTCCATCTTTTATTATTAAATTGAAGGAAATCGTGATTTCAAATACTAAAATGAGTAATTAAGTTAATTAATTATTGTTGGCTTGCCTGACAGTGGTGTTAGGTGCCATCATGACCTATAATAGATTTTGGATCGTGACACGAAGGGCTGTACGAGAACGCAAAGTGGAGGGGGGCTGCCCTTCACGAACGCGACTGTGTATCGCGAAGGCGTAGCTTATGGGACCCGGGGGAGAGGAACTGAGTAATATTCTTCACGAACACGACAAAGGGCTTGCGAACGCGTAGGCTAGTGGGTGAAAGCCTTTGCGAACACGAAGGGTATCTCGCGAACGCGAAGGCCACTTGGGTTGCTTCACATTGCGAATGCGACAGGCCCTTCGCGAACGCGAAGAAGGCCTGACGCCCAGTAATTAAAACAGACACAAACGAGATTTTTCCCATTTTTCACAAACCCTCAATTAGAACTCGGTTTAGGGGCGATTTCAAATGCGTTTTTCACGATTTCGAACTGGGTAAGTGTTCTTTATCATATAGTGATTATATTTCATAAATTTAAGTCTATATTCATCATTTATTTCGGATTTAGATGGAAGAAATTAGAATTTTTATAAAACTTTCCAAAAATAAAAATTTAAGATTTGAAGGTCTATTTGACATCGGAATTTGATAATATTTATATGGTTGGACTCGTCTCGGAACGAGTGTTTTGATTTCACAAGTTTTTTTGAGATTTGAGACGTGGGCCCCACTGATGCATTTTGAGATGAATTTCGGAATTTATTCCAGAAAATTAGTAAATTCATATGGAATTAATTCTTACGATTTGTATTGAGTATATTGAATTGTTTAAGACTAGATTTGAGTATTTCGGACACGAATACGTGAGGCAAATGTTTATTGGATTCTTGAATTTGGTTGCAAAGTAAGGTAAGTGTCGTGGTTAACCTTGACTTGAGGTATGGCTTATTTGTCTATTTGCTATGTGACTTAATGTGAGGGTACAATGTATATGTGAGGTGACGAGTACTTATGCGTTGTAGTTGAGTCAAAGTATGCGGGTGAAATTTGTTTATCGAGAATAATTGCCTATTTAATTAAGATATTCTTGCTTGAGTTTATTATTTATTATTTGATCATTATTCATAAAATTGTTATTCATTTAATTATTGTTGAATATTTTGGAAGGTGAAGTCGGTATTCTGGTACTGAATTGATTGATGAGTGTATATCCCCACATTTAAATACTCTTCCGAATTTATATTATTATTTTCATGGTAAGGAAGAGTGTAAAAGCACGAAGGGTGATATCGCGCCATTGTTATTATTTATACTGTCATTGTCATGGTGAGAAAGAGTGTAAAAGCACAAAGGGTGTTATCGTGCCATTTGTGAGTGTAAAAGCACGAAGGGTGATGTCGTGTCATTTTCAGAGAGTGTAAAAGCACGAAGGGTGATGCCGTGCCAATTACTATTATTTATTTATCAGTTTATGGGAGGAATGAGAGTAAAAGCACGAAGGGTGGTGCCGTACCATTTTTATATTATCAGTTGCTCATTTTATTGTTGATGAATTAATTGGTTGTTGCATGACACTCCTCCTGCTGAAATTTCTATACCATTCCCCTTTGCATGTTTCCACCAAAATTTATATTTGTTATTTATTGTGTTATTGTTGCTTCGTATTTGTATATACTTGTACATGTTATTTACGTAAGCATCTTGTCATAGCCTTGTCACTACTTTATCGATGTTAGGCTCAACGCTTACGGAGTACATGGGATCGGTTGTACTCATACTACACTCTGCACTTCTTGTGCAGAATTTGGAGTTGGTCCCAGCGGCGTACCATAGACGTGCTCAGATTCAGCTACTCCGAGGAGACTTGAGGTATAACTGCACAACGTTCGCAGTTCTGAAGTCCCCTTCTATCTTATCTTAGTTGTATATTATCTTTCAAACAACTTGAATTTTATTCAGACCTTTATTTGTATTATTCTAATAGCTCGTGCACTTATGACACCAAATTCGGGGATGCATTTTGATAATTCGGTATTTGTGGTCTTCCGCACTTTATTTCAGTAATTGACTTCTATTTAATTTAATTTTCTTAAAAATAGTTAAGATTATTTTAACTTTGGCTTGCCTAGCAAGTGAAATGTTAGGCGCCATCACGGTCCTGAAGGTGGGAATTTCGGGCCGTGACAGATACATCCTCAAAATGAGCATTACAAGTGACATAACACGAACCTGAAACCTTTTTGGTGAGCTCGTGAAATCTTGCAATAAACTTTATCACATTCCTCACATTCACCCAATCATCAGATTCAAGAGGACCTGTACTACTACGATCTTCACAAAGATGAGAACAAAGATAAGTAAAAAATCCATCATCAAAAAGATAAAACTTGTCAAAGGCCTTTTCAAAGTTTTGTGCCGTATCCAACATCAAATAGGTGGAATTCCACCTAGTAGGAACATCCACACACAATGTTTTGGTACATTCTAACTTGACGTGTGCACGACACTGTTTAAACTTTAAGGTCCTTGCAGGCGACGATCTCACATACCTCACAGTATTTATAACTTGTGTGACAGAAGCATCAATTTCTTTCAAACCATCTTGCACAATTAGATTAAGTATATGAGCCATGTATCTCACATGAAGATGTTTACCACTCTTCATATTAGATTTCCATATATCTAACTTTTTAGACAATTCTTTGACTTTGACATCATTTGAAGAAGCATTGTCCACGGTAACAGTGAACACCTTGTCTAATTTCCATTCAAGCAAACAATTACAAATAGCTTTAGCTATCTCTTTACCCTTATGACTAGTTATAGGACAAAACTTTAGTATTCCTTTATGTAATTTCCAATCCCTATCAATGAAGTGAGCTGTCAAACACATATAATTTATTCTTTGCAATGAAGTCCATGTGTCTGTTGTGAGGCAAATATTTGGTTGTGCTTCTCTAAAATACCTTCTTAGATTTTGCTTCAATTCATCATACACTTCATAACAATCCCTTATTATTGTTCTACGAGAAGGAAGACGAAATAATGGTTGAGTTATTCTCATAAACTTCATAAAGCCTTCCTTTTCTACAAAGCTAAACGGTAGTTCATCAATAACTATCATCTCAATGAAATCCCTCCTAATCACTTCTTGATCAAATTTCAAAAGCGATCCTCCATCATTTTGGCAAGATTGAAAATTTATCCTTGTTTGAGTATTATCTTTATCAATGTTAGTTGGGTATTCTTTGCATCTATTCAAATGACCTCTCAATCCCGTTGTTCCATTCTTAGATGAATTAGCAACATAATCTTTCTTACAATATTTACACCTCGCTTTACCGACCTCATTTTCCTGAAATGTTTCAAAATAGTTTGAAACAATGGATCTAGGTTCTATGGTTTTTCTTTTCTTAGAATCTTGAGTATCAATTGTGTTGGCATTTCTATTATCTGTAATAGGTAAGCTTTTAGTTGAACCATCATCACTTACTCTACTTTCATCCTCCATCTATACAAAATTAAAAGAAATACAAACATAAATTGAGATACCAAACAAGCATCGAGTTCAGTTGCAAGGTTTTTACTAGAAACCTAAACATATCCTTAACTTAATGTATTATAGTAAAAGACATCTTTCACTTAAACAAAATTCTAAAATTTACTAAGAAATAAGAAGTAACTAAATATTCGCACATATTTTTTCTATCAAACAGAAGGCGTGTTTAACTCCATACAAGTTCATGCGATTAAAGGAATCAGAAAAGAGTCGCAAATTTTGTTGAACAAAGAATTTAAGAGAAGACATGTTTAACTAAATATTCACACATCTTGAATTTAAGTTCTTTTTCTAGAAATCAGAAAGCTTTGTTTTTGTTGAACAATATCCAGAGGCAAATTTCTTTACTGGAAACCTCAGTTGTCCCGACCCAAAGTCCATTAAAGGTCGTGATGGCGCCTAACACCGGCGTCAGGCAAGCCAACAATAAGTGATTAACTTCATTACTCATTTTAGTATTTTTGAAATCATAATTTCCTTCAATTAAATAGTAAGAGATAAAATTTACAAAGTAAATGACAATATTGTTTTTTTCCAACTTCATTAATGAACAACCCAAAAGCACCCCCAAAACTCGGTGTCATGAGTTTTTGAGAATCAACTAGGAAATACAGTAAAATACTACATCTGTCTGGGATACAATTAAATAGGAGTGTGTAAATAACTCGGATGGAGACTCGGTGCGTGCTGCAGACTCGTAACGTTGAATGCAGCTCACCTAAGTCCCCACAATAACCGCGCCTCTGCGCCCCCAAGGCCACTAGACATATATGCACCTACACAAAAATGTGCAACAAGTGTAGTATGAGTACGTAAATTAACGCGTACCCAGTAAGTATCCAGTCTAACCTCGAAGCAGTAGTGACGAGGGGTCGACTCGGACACTTACTATGGGCTAACAATAAAATACCGATATTATAATTAGGCATGGATTGTATAGGACGGCACTAAACTCAATAACATGAAGTAAGTAAACAATTCTTTTGTTAATAGGAAATTTCCAAATTTATTTTCGTCATTTAACATTTCGTATCTCAGGCCAATGAAGCAATAACAATTATTATTAATTCCAAAGATTTATCATGCGCAAATCACGTCGAGGTCGTATGTCCGATCCAACGTAAATATTTAAATTGTGCACTGCCGAGGGTCAAATGACGCAAATCATAGATGCATCTATCTGCTACTGAGACGTTCGGCCCGCTCCACAAAAGAGAAAATATATTTAAAACAACCAATTCAAGATTTATTAAGGGGTAATTATTCAAGGAAATACCAATTCTAATTAACGATCAAGAAAATGAAATTTAGCCTTTTAAAATTCCTTTATCAAATTTCAATATGATTTAAGCAATTAAATTAACAAGTAGGGTGCAAATATCGCAAGTATAACATGATTTGGGTCCTAGACTACCCGAACATAAGCATAATAGTAGCTACGCACGGACTCTCGTCACCTCGTGTATACGCAGCCCCCACAAATAGAAGCACATATTAAATCAATTCACCTATGGGGTTAATTCCCTCTTACAAGGTTAGAAAAGAGACTTACCTCGCTCAGAAATTCCATAACCGGCTCCCAAGCCTTTCCAACAACGCAAACCGATGCCAACGCTCCAAAACTAGTCAATCAATGTGCAAATCCATAAATACATACTCAAATGCTTATTATAAATCAATTTATAACAATTTCCAATTCCGCTCGAAGAATCGATAAGGCAACCCTCGGGCCCACGTGCTCGGATTCCGAAAATATTCGAAGATAATCATTACACATAACACTGCGAACTCAAATATAGGATTTATTCCAATTTCCATACCCAAATTTGTGGTCAAAATCCAAGAATACAAATTTCTAAGTTTTTCTTCAAAATTCCAATTTCTACTAATTTTCATGTTTAAATCCACATATAAACCAAGTATTTAACTTGCAATAGGTGGGAATCAATTACCTTGACATAGATGATGAGAATCTCCCCTTGAAACTCTCCAAAAATTGCCCAACCAAGAGAAAAATGATGGAAAATGGCCAAACCCACGTACTTAAAGAAGCCTTCTTCCCAGCGATCGTCGCATCTGCCGACATACTTTCGCACCTGCGGTTTCGCTTTTGCGAGACAAAAATTTCTCCTGCGGAACTCCCTGGCTAGCAGCCCCTCGCACCTGCGGAAGTTCTTCCACTCTTGCATAATCGTAGGTGTGACATATCCTAGCGCATCTACGCATCTTCCGCACCTGCGACAGTGGCATCGCTTCTGCGCACACGCAGATGCGCTGCTCGAACCAGCTTCTGTGACCTTATTCCCAGACTTCCCATGCCGCTTCTGCGCGCTTTCTCTCACTTCTGCGAGGCCGCTTCTGCGGTCAAGCCTCCGCATAAGCGATCACACAAGTTACAAGATTTTTCTAGTATTTGCTCATTCATAAATCCGATCCGTTAATCATCCGGAATCCACTCGAGGCCCCCGAGACCTCATCCAAATCTACCAACAAGTCCTAAAATATCATACAAACTTAGTCGAGCCTTTAAATCACATCAACCAACGCTAAAAACATGAATCAATCTCCAATTCAAAATTAATGAACTTTGAAACTTCAAACTTCTACAATCGATGTCGAAACCTATCAAATCACATCCGATTGACCTCAAATATTGTACACAAGTCATAATTCACATTACAGACCTACTCCAACTTCCGGAATCAGAATCCGACCCTGATATCAAAAAGTCCACTTCCGGTCAAACTTCTCAAAATCATCCAAATTTCCAACCTTTGCCAATTGACGCCGAAATGACCTACGGATCTCCAAATCAACGTCCGGGCATACATCTAAGACCACAATCACCATACAGAAGTATTTCCAGGCTCGGAATCCCAAACGGGCACCGATAATATCAAAATCTACTTCAACCCAAACTTAGGAAATTATTAAACCTTCAAAATGCCAACTTTCCATAATAAGCACCGAAATACTCCCGGGCTACCCGACACTCGACCTGAACATACGCCCAACTCCAAAATCATCATACGAACCTATTGGAACCTTTAAATGCTGATTCCGAGGTCCTTTATAAAAATTCCAAACCTTAGTAAATTTTCCAACTTAAAGCTTCCGAAATTAGAATTTTCTTTCCAAATCAACTCTGAACTTCCCGAAATTAAATTCCGACCATACGTGTAAGTCATACTACCAGAAGTGAAGCTACTCATGGCCTCAAACCTTTGAACGGTGTGCTAGATCTCAAAACGACCGGTCGGGTCGTTACATCAGTGCTCTTTGAAGGCAATTGCCCAGAAAAGAAAAATTTAAGACTGAGTTTGGCAAAAATAATGATTATTAAATTCTTAAATCCATACAAGTTCATGTTTAACTCAGATCTTTTCACTAGCTAAAACCCCCAAAACAATGATTCTTTAAATGCTCAAAAACTGATTATTGTCAACATAAGAAACTTAGTGAAATATAACAAGTTGAAACTAATATAAAACCCGAAGAATGAAGAATGAAGAATGAAGAAGTTGTGAACCTGTTGAAGACTTGAATATTGAAGAATAAAGGTCAACAATAAGCAAACAAGCGGTCGACGAGGAGAGGAGTCGCCTTCGCCGAGGTCATGAAGTCGCCATTGCCGTCTCTGCTATTGTAGTCGTGAATTACTACAGTAGTCAAGCAATGTTTTTGAGAGAAATTAGGGTTAGAAAATAGAAAAGGGAAAGGGCCAAGGGGGAAGCAGAAGCCAAGTTTTGTGTCTGCTCGTGCTCTCTAAGTCTCTAAGCCCTAAGGGACTAACTAAGGCTAAAGGGATTAGGGGGCTTGGGGCGTTGGGCTTAGATTTATTCTTTATTGGGATAGAAAATAGAAATAGAGGTGGGCTTGGACTTAATATATTTCGGTATACCGAAATATCATAAACTCAATACCTAGTACTGTACCGAAATACCGAAAAATCTATACCAAATAATACCGAAAAATCGAAAAACCAGATACCGAAATACCAAATTAATTTGGTTCGATTCGTAATTGGATGTTTTGGATTTTGTGCCCACCCCTAATTATTATTGTTGTCTTCTACGTTTTTAAACCTCATTGAGATGACTTTTTCAATAGTTATGGAGTAATTTCTATTAGGGTGTTGATAACATGATTAGGTATTTGATTCTTGATAATTGTTGGAAATAATTGATTGAGTTTTAATTCGTATTGTGGAGTTATTTCTTATTTTGCTTAATCGAAAGAGTAGCTTGATATTGAATTTCTGTAATGACCTAGCAGTCGTTTTGAGTGTATTAGCCCCGATCCCCTATTTACTGCATTCCCTGTATCTATTTCTGCTTATGTGACTTGCCGGGAGGTCTTGATTTGGTTTCAGAGTGATTTGGGATACTTAATCCCTAAAACAGAAGCTTAAGTCTTAGGATTTTGACCGTAGTCGGAAGTGTATGAAGATGACTCTGAAATGGAGTTCCGTTGGTTCTGTTAGCCCCGTTGGGTAATTTTGGACTTAGGAGTGTGTCCGAACTGTGAATTTGAGGTTTGTAGCTAATTTAGGCTTCAAATGGCGAAAGTCGAATTTTTGGAAAGTTTGACCGGGGGGTTGACTTTTTGATATCAGGGTCGGATTCTGATTTCGGAAGTTGGAGTAGGTCCGTAATATCGAATATAACTTGTGTTCAAAATTTGAGATCAATCGGACGTGGTTTGGTATGATTCGGCATCATTTGTAGAATATGGAAATTTCGAATTTCATTAAGTTTGGATTGGAGAGTGATTCGTGTTTTTGATGTAATTTGAGGTGGGTTTGAGGATTTGACTAAGTTTGTATAGTGTTTTGAGACTTGATGGTATGTTTGGTTGAGGTCCCGGGGGCCTCGGGTGAGTTTCGGATGGTTAACAGATCATTTTTGGACATTGGTTGATGGCTGATAGCTGTTGGTGTATATTTTCTGGTTTCCTCTTATGCATTCGTGAGAGGAGCCTCGTGTTCGCGAAGGGTTAAGGTGAGCTAGGGAGAGTTTTTTCTTCGCATTCGCGAAGAAGAGGACGCGAACGCGAAGGTGTGGTCTGCGTATGCATCGCAAATGCGTGAGGGGTGTCGCGTTCGCGAAGAGAAGTGGGGCAGCTGGGGAACCCAGGTCTTTGGTCTACTTTGCGATGAGTTGAGCTTATAAAGCTTTGCGTTCACAAAGCGTTGCTCCCGTTCACGAAGAGTAAACTGGGAGGCAGTCTGAGTTGGCCTACGCGAACGCGAGAGGACGGTCGCGTTCGCGAAGAGAAGTGGGGCAGCTGGGGAACCCAGGTCTTTGGTCTACTTTGCGATGAGTTGAGCTTATAAAGCTTTGCGTTCACAAAGCGTTGCTCCCGTTCACGAAGAGTAAACTGGGAGGCAGTCTGAGTTGGCCTACGCGAACGCGAGAGGACGGTCGCGTTCGCGAAGAGAAGTGGGGCAGCTGGGGAACCCAGGTCTTTGGTCTACTTTGCGATGAGTTGAGCTTATAAAGCTTTGCGTTCACAAAGCGTTGCTCCCGTTCACGAAGAGTAAACTGGGAGGCAGTCTGAGTTGGCCTACGCGAACGCGAGAGGACGGTCGCGTTCGCGAAGAAGGAAATCTGGGCAGACAGTATTAATTTCCAAACGAGGGTTTGAACCCATTTACATATTTTGAGCTAGAGAACAAGGAATTGAGCGATTCTTGAAGGGTGTTTTGTGGAGTTGATTTGGGTAAGTGATTCCTACTTGGTTTTGGTTAAATCCTATGATTTCATCTTTAATTGTATCATCTACTTTGTGATTTGGATGTGAAATTGGGGAAAAAGAGGAAGAACTCTTGAGTCAGATTTTTGAGGTTTTGAATGTGATTTTGTTATCGGATTTGAGTAATTTTGGTATGGTTAGGCTCGTGAGTGAATGGGCTTACGGATTTTGTGACTTTTATAGGATTTCGAGACGTGGGCCCGGGGGCTGGTTTGAGTCTATTTCGGATTTTGGCTTATAATTTCGTATTTTTCTTGTGGAATTGATTCTTTTAAACTATGTTAATTATATCATACTGCTTGTGGCTAGATTCGGGGCGTTTGGAGATTTGATTAGAGGGGCAAAAGCATTGCAGAGTAGGATTTTGCGCGGTTTGAGGTAAGTAACAGTTTTAAATCTGGTCTTGAAAGTATGAAACCACGGATTATTGTATTATGTGAGGATTTTGGAGGTGACGCACATGCTAGGTAACAGGCGTGTGGGCGTGCACCGTGGGAATTGGGACCTGGTCTATTCCATGAACTGGAAAGTTGAATAAGTTTGTTGTTAACTATGTGCCCTTTCTGTGCTATAGAAATTTGACAGTGAATCATGTTAGAAATCATGTTTAGGCTATGTGTTGGTGCTGTAAAGACCCCCAGCAGTCATGATACCTGTTGAACCTTCCTGCTTATTGTTACTTGTACTTAGTCACATGTTACTTGTTTATTTTGTCTCAGTCTCCATTGTTCATTATTGATGCATCATATCATTGTTGTTTGGGCTGATTTCATAATTATTGAGAGCCCGAGAGACTGGAGAGATTTATGACCGATTGAGGCCGAGGGACTTATTGTGAGATATTATATTATAGCACGTGAGTTTTCCGTGCAACATGTGAGTTGTCCGTGCGGATCTAGATATTATACTATAACACGTGAGTTGTCCGTGCGGATCCAGATATTGATACTATAACACGTGAGTTGTCCGTGCGGATCCAGATATTGATACTATAACACGTGAGTTGTCCGTGCGAATTATAGTGCTTGGGTTGTAGGAGCCCCTCCGGAGTCTACACATCCCCAGTGAGCGCATGTACCTATTGAATGTGAGTACTGAGGGCTGAGAGCCGAGTGATTGAGCTGTTGTGACGAGTTGAGTGACTATTGCCCTGAGAGGCTGTACTTGCTTTTCCATTTGTTGATGCACTTAGTTGTTATCTGTCATTGTCGTGCAATTTCTGAAAGACTCTATATCCGGATTTACCTGCACTGTAACTGTATAAAATTGATTTGATTTGAACTGTCGAATTTGAAAGCATGTCTATTTTTTGCTGGAAATATTTAAATGAATTGTATTTGTATAGCTCGTCACTACCTTCTCAGTTCCTTATTTATTTCTGTTACTTGATGAGTTGGTTGTACTCATGCTACACCCCGTACTTCATGTGCAGATCCAGGTGTGTACGGTTCTGGCAGTCGCTGAGTTTGTGCGCGAGCTGATTATCAGAGACTTACGAGGTAGCTGCCGGTGTCCGCAGTCCTTGTTTCTCCTTTCTTACTATCTTTTATCTCTTGTATTGGCATTTGGAACAGACTGTAGTAGACTCGGTTTATAGATCGGTTGTTAGATGCTCATGACTCAGTGACACACCTATGTCAGGCTATTGTTCCGCACTTATGTTTTATTTGGGTTTTACCCCCGTTTTTATGAAAAACTCTGGTTATTTTAAATGTCTTAATTCATTTCTGTTAAATTTTAAATGTGTTTTGGAAATGTCGACCTGCCTAGTATCACGATAGGCGCCATCACGATGGGTTAGGTTTTGGATCGTGACAAGTTGGTATCAGAGCCTAGGTTACATATGTCTCACGAGTCATGAGCAGGTTTAGTAGAGTCTTGCGAATAGGTACGGAGACGTCTGTACTTATCTTTGAGAGGCTACCGAACCATTAGGAAACTTTACATTCTTGAATTCTTGTCGTGCAAATCTTTTGATTCTGGTAACCAAATTTCTGTTGTTCTAATTCCCTCATAGATGGTGAGGACGCATACTACGGGGCAGGATGGACATCCACCAGTACCACCACTCAGGGCCGTGAGAGGCCGAGGCCGAGGTCAGCACCTACAAAACCACCAGTTGCCCCAGTTCAGGAGCAAGCTCTAGTTGTGGACGAGCCTGTGGGACCAGCTCAAGCACCACCCGTGCCCATTGTGATTCCAGGCCTTCAGGAGGCCTTAGCTTAGATTCTGACCGCGTGTACCAGTCTTGCTCAGGCGGTCTCTGTTCCGGCCGCAGCAACCACTTCTCAGGCCGGGGGAGGCGCTCAGACTCCCGCCGCCCGCATACCAGAGCTGGTGGTACAAGGATTCCAGACACCGGGGGCACCAGTAGCCCAACTGATTGCCACTGCTCAGGATTATGTGGTTCCTGCTATGCCTGAGGATGAGCAGCATAGATTGGAGAGGTTTGGGAGGCTCCAGCCTCCATCTTTCAGTGGTGCAGAGGGAGCGGATGCACAAGGTTTCATGGACAGGTGTCAGAGAATACTCCATACGACAGGTATTCGGGAGACCAGTGGGGTCTCGCTCACTACTTTTTAGTTCTCTGGGGCTGCCTTAAGTTGGTGGGAGGCTTATGACAGGCGTAGGCCGGTCGGCGCCCCTTACCTGGCAGCAGTTCTCCGTTCTCTTTCTGGAAAAGTTTATGCCTTAGTCCCGCAGAGAGGAGCTGCGCAGACAGTTTGAGAAGCTTCGTCAGGGTGATATGTCCGTGACGCACTATGAGATGAGATTTTTAGAGTTGGCTCTTCATGCTATCTGGTTGGTTCCTACAGACAAGGAGAGGATCAGAAGGTTTATAAATGGCCTCACTTTTCAGCTGCGATTGCTTATGACTAGAGAGAGAGTGCCTGGTGCTACTTGTGATGAGGTTGTCGATATTGCCCGTCAGATTGAGATAGTTCGCAGCCAGGAGCGGGTCGAGAGAGAGGCCAAGAGGCCTTGTGGACAGGGTGACTTCAGCGGTGTTCCTTCTGGGGGGCAGTTCTACCACGGTAGGGGTCGTCCTTCCAGATATGCTCAAATGGCTCGCCCAGTTCACCGTGGTGTATCATCTGGCCATGATTCACACAACTATAAACATGGTCAGCTAGGGGTCGCCCGAGAGGGAGAGGCCGATTAGGGGGTGGCCAGGCCCGGTTCTATGCTTTTCCTGCTAGACCAGATGTCATTGCTTCAGATGCTATGATTACAGGTATTGTCTCAGTTTGCCACAGAGATGCCTCCGTATTATTTGATCATGGTTTCACTTATTCATATATGTCTTCGTATTTTGCTCATTATCTGGTTATGCCCCGTGAGTCTCTAGTTGCACCTGTTCGTGTATCCACTCCAGTGGGTGATATTGTCATTGTGGACCGTGTATATCGGTCATGTGTGGTGACTATTGGGAGTCTGGAGACTAGGGTAGTTCTCTTATTGCTTAGTATGGTCAATTTAGATGTTATCTTGGGTATAGTGAGTTATCAGATGTTTTGTTATATGACTTTGAGCCAAGTGAGGGAGTCTGCTATCTATGATATGATTGCACGATTTCGTACGGTATTAGTTTTTGGGCTGAGGCATACTTGTTGATTGGTTATGACTTGCAGAGGTTGATATCTAGGATGACTTGTGTAGGAAAATTTCTTGAATCATGAAATGATTAAATTGTTATTTTGAAGGATGTAGTGCGCACAGAGTGTGAATTTGATCTGTGGTATTAAGGCAGGGTTACCCCTTTCGAACGTTGCTGTGCTAATGAGGCACGTGTCTTTCAGCCCATTTGGGCGGTACAATTTAGAATATGAGATTTCATTTGATGGTGCCGGGATTTGCGGTAATCTTGTATGATTATAGATTCTACATTTTAGTATAAGAAAGGTAAGAAGAATAATTTTAATATTCACATAAGGTATTTTTCAGAGTGAACGTTACAGTTGCGGTATTTATGGAGGTAGTTAAGAAGAGTACAATGGCTTACGGGCCTTATGGTGGTGTGGTGTTATGTTAGGGTGTTTTGTGGTGAGATTTGGGTATGAATCATGGAGTTCTGACACGGAGAAGTATCAAATTGAGGTCAGTTCATTCTTGAAGGCAAGTTCCCGAATTCTGGGCAGAATGGTCAGCGTTATATTTAGATGAATGTTATAGTTTCTCGGGAATCCCTGAGAGGGGTGCACGGTTGAGAGGGGCATTGTGCTTTGATTTACGGATGTTCATTGGTATTGCGGTACTCTCTTGGTTGATCGACTGCTGATATTCAATTTTGCTATATGGCACGAAAGAATTTTAGGAGTATTCCTCGTGGGATGACCGTGTATGAGAGATGTGTTAGACATTCTGGCGGTAGAGTTGGGATCATATATGGGATTCGTGTGTTATATGGATTTGGAGACTGGGAGTTCTTAAGAGCAGGTTGTTTCCATGGTTGTGGACTGTGAAGTCATGGCCGAAGCTAGCTAGATGATAGTATATATTATGATTCAGTCATTGTGGGCTTTCTGAGGGTTATTTATCCATATGTGGGTGCCTGGAGTTGATTTGGGGGTCCCTTAGTAGTCCCAATTAGGATGTGTATTCTATACCGAGTCGGATTGGTTGGCTCCATACTGCTTTTATTGAGGGATGTGCCATTCGGTTGTTGTTGAGCTTATTCGTGTTTTGATATGTGTGCAATCAGCTGTCTTCTTACTTGTTCCTAATTTTAGTTTTAGGTTTTCAGATCTAAGTTCTAGGAAATTTGATTCAAATGCAAGAACCTGGTTCTTTAGTGTAGTATTTTCACTTACAGTCTAACTAATTCTAAGTTCCAGGTTCTTACACTTTGCTTTTAAAATCACATATTGCTTAGACAGCTGCTTCTTTTCATTTTTTATATCCTCGGATTCATCAATGAAATCTAGAAGTAACTCAGATAGCCTTTCTTTAGACAAAAACTTAATCTTGTCTTTTAGATGGATTATACTTACTTCAGATTCCTCATCGGATTCTCCAATTGCCATAAGTGCTTGTTCATCTCCATCTTCATCATCTGATTCCTCATCTGAGCTTTCTCCCCAAGCAGCAACCATAGCTTTTGTTGATCCTTTGTTCTTCTTGGGATGAACCTGTTCTTCTTTCTTTTTATTCGTTCAGCTCTTTCCTTCTTCCATTCATTTCCCATTGAGGGCAATTTTTGATGTGGTGATCAGTTTTCCCACACTTGTAGCAGCCCTCATTGGTCTGTTTTTCAGTAACCTTTGGTTTGCTGTAGCCTCCACTTCTCGAAGAACCCTTTCCTCTCATCAGGTACTTTTGAAGTCCTTTGTGATCATAGCCATTTCATCTTCCTCTAGATCAGAACCTTCAATGATTCTGAGTGCCAATCTCCTTTCCTTCTTGGGTACATCCATCTTCAGGAAGTGGAGGAATTCCTAATGAATCTCGTGATGGAGGGTCAGGTACACCAAATAATTCTAATTTACAAAGTTTGGTACTAACTTTGCAAAAACAATTGAAGGAGCAAAACGATCGCATAGACCAAATACCTGGTATACCACTCATGGTCAAAGGGGTGGACATTGACAAGTATTCACAACAACCCTGGAAGCCAAGTGCAGCCCCTTTGCTAATTCCTAAAAAGTTTAAAATGCCTAATATTCCAAAATACGATGGAACAACTAACCCTCAAGATCACATAACTGCGTTCACAACTGGCCTGAAAGGCAACGATTTAACCAAGCAAGAAATCGAATCGGTTTTGGTTAAAAAGTTTGGTGAAACACTCACGAAAGGAGCGTTAACTTGGTGTTCTCTTTTACCTGAAAACTCTATTGATTCTTTTGCCGAGCTTACAAATTCATTTATAAAAGCACATTCGGGAGCTCAGAAAGTTGAAAAGAGGATGGAAGACATCTTTAAGGTAAAATAAGGGTATACAAAATTACTCAGGGAATTCGTAGATAGATTCCAGCGGGAGGGGATGATGTTACCTCGGGTACCTAATAACTGGGCAGCTAGGGCATTCGCGAGCAATTTAAACGAGAAAAGTTCAAAAGCCACGAGAAGACTGAAGGAAAGTTTGCGAGAATTTCCAGCAACAACTTGGAACGATGTGTACAACAGGTACAGTGCAAAGTTATGGATAGAGGAAGATATGGTCGCACAGCTAAGGGCCGATAAAAGTGTAGGATCGAGACGTTCGGAGTTAGAAAAAAGGATCATAAAAAACAGGTACGAACCTTACATGGGGCTGCAGGGCGAGACTGTCGATCTAAACAAGAGAACAGATGATTTCACTCAAGACCAAGGCAAAACGATATGCATCTAGGTTCATAAAGGAACGGGATGCACGAGGCAACAATTCCAATACACATGCAAGGATAGGAGACTACAACTTTAATGTCAGCAACTCCGAGTTAGTAGCTATTTTAAGAGGTATGGGAGATAAGGTGTGGTGGCCTAAAGAAATGAGATCAGATCCAAGCAAAAGAAATCCAATTTTTTTGTGTGAGTTTCACAATGATCATGGGCATAGAACAACAGATTGTAGACTTCTGCAGGGAGAAGTCGAGCATTTATAGAAGCAAGGTTATCTTACTGATCTGTTTATTGAGAAAGGGAGCAATCATATATGAAGAACATACAAGAACCCCCGAAACCTCCATCACCAAAAAGAACAGTCAATGTAATAACCGGGGGAGATGAGGTCAATGGTGTAACATATACAGTTGCAAAAAAGACGTCAAAAGTCACCAACTCACGGGAAGCGAGTTCGCCAGGTCTTGGATGGAGATAATATAGCATTTGATGATGAAGATGCAGACGGCTTGATGATTCTTCACAACGATGCACTGGTAATATCTTTACTTGTACACGATACTAACGTAAAATGAGTTTTGATTGATCCAGATAGTTTAGTGAACATCATTTTACTAAGGGTGGTGAATGAAATGCAAGCTAATGACAAGTTGATACCAAAGGCACAATCCTTGTTCGGGTTTAATAATTCAAGCGTCATCACAAAAGGGGAAGTTATGCTCACCACATTCGTAGAAGGAGTTGTCAAGGATACAAAGTTCCAGGTGATAGACGCGGATATGGAATATAATATAATTATGGGAAGACCGTTGATTCACGATATGGATACCGTCCCATCCACACTACATCAAGTTACCAAATTTCCTTCACAGTGGGGAATCCGTCAAATCCGTAGAGATCAGCAAGCTTCAAGAAGTATCAATTCGGTAGTGATTACAAGCATGATAACCAATGATGCGGATGCAAAATAGCAACAATAGAATTCGGTTGAGGATATTGGTGCAAAGACCTCAACTAAAGGCATACCAGGACAGACTGAAGTTGATTCGAGACCCGATGTTATACAAGAGCCAGAAGAATATGAAAATATTAAGACAACTACTGAAGAACTCGAAGCTATAGTCTTATTTGCATACTGGCCAGACAGAAAAGTTTACGTCGGAGCAAAGTTAAGCCCAAAAATGAAAGGTAAGTTAACTGAATTCTTACAAGCTAACATAGATTGCTTTGCTTGGTCACATTCAGATATGACAGGTATACCACCGAAGGTGATGACCCGCAAACTGAATGAGGACCCATCATACCCACCTATCAAACAGAAGAAGAGGAAGCAGGGATCCTTCAAAAATAAAGTAATCCAAGATGAGGTACACAACCTTTTAAAAATTGGGTCGATACGAGAGGTAAAGCACCCTAACTGGTTAGCTAATACCGTGGTAGTTCCCCAAAAGAATGAAAAATGGCGAGTGCGTAGAGTATACTGATCTAAATAAGGCTTGTCCTAAAGATTCATTTCCTTTCCCGTATATAGATCAACTAATTGATTCTACCGCATGACATGAGCTTTTGAGTTTTTTAGATGCATATTCGGGATATAACCAAATAAAAATGGACCCTCTAGATGAAGAAAAAACTTCGTTTATCACAGACAGGGGGACTTGCTGTTATAAAGTAGTGCCATTTGGTTTAAAAAATGCTAGAGCCGCGTATCAAAGATTGGTGATTGAAATATTTTAAGAATATCTGGGAAATGCTATGGAAGTATACATTGACGATATGCTAGTCAAGTCAGCAAAGGCAGGAGATCATTTTCAATACTTTTTTCAGACACTTTCGAGATTCTCCGCAAATATAATATGAAGCTAAATCTAGACAAATGCGCTTTTGGATGGCTTTAGGTAAGTTTTTAGGCTTTCTTATTTCTAACAGGGGTATTGAAGTAAATTCTATTCAGATCAAAGCTATCGAGAAAATATCAGATATACTCATGAGAAAAAAAGAAGTATAGAGATTCACAGGCAGGATAGCAGCCCTGGGGAGGTTTATATGAAAATCGTCAGAAAAAAGTTTTAAATCCTTTTCAGTATTGAAAAAGCAGAATCAGTTTCAATGGACTGATGAGTGCCAATAAGCCCTCAAGGACCTAAAATCGTATATGTCAAATCCGCCTTTGCTAGCCAAAGCAAAAGACGGTGAAAGGCTTCCCATTTATCTCCCTGTGTTAGAAGTGGCGGTAAGTGCGGTGTTGGTCTGAGAGGATAAAGGTAAGCAATCCCCAATTTATTATGTTAGTAAATCTTTGCTAGATGCTAAGACACGGTATCCCCATTTGGAAAAGCTTGCTTTACCGTTAATTATGGCATTTGGGAATTTAAGACCTTATTTCCAATGTCATCCTATTTCTATAATAACTGCTTTCCCCTTGAGAAATATACTGCATAAACAGGAACTATCAGGTAGATTAGCTAAATGGGCAATAGAACTCGGTGAGTATAATATCATATATCATCCTAGAACTGCAATAAAATCGCAGGTTTTAGCAGATTTTGTAGCAAATTTTAGCACAAACTTAGTTCCTGAAGAGGAAAAGGAACTACAGGTATTTACCGGAGCTAATTCTAGGACTTGGACTCTATTTACCGATGGTTCTTCAAATGTTAAAGGATCGGGTTTAGGAGTTGTTCTAATTCTACCTTTAGGGGAATTCATAAGACATGCGATAAATTGTTATCCAATCACTAACAATGAGGCAGAATACCAAGTTGTGATTGCATATTTGGCACGAGAACTTGGTATAGAGAACATTGTGATCAAAAGTGACTCGCAGTCGGTGGTTAACCAGATGCAGGGCACTTACATGGCAAGCTAAATGCAAATGCAACAATACCTGGAAAATGTACGAGACTTGCTTAAACAAATTCAGACATGGAAGGCCGTGCAGATACACAGGGAAGAGAATGCAAAAGCAGATGCGTTGGCAAATCTCGCGTCTGTCGCGGGTGTAACAAATGCAGAAAATGCTATCATGATATATTTGTTTCATTCGACACTTGACCAAGACAAGTGTGAGGTAAATTTTAATAATCTAACTTAGGATTAGAGAAACGCATTTGTGAACTTTTTGCAGTACGGTATCTTGCCTCAGGACAAGAAGAAATCACAATTGCTCCGACAAAAAGCTGCTTGGTATTACTTAATTCATGGAAATTTATATCGAAAGATGTTTCCCGGACCTTTAGCACGGTGCCTCGGTCCATCGCAAATGGATTATGTGATGAGTGAAGTACATGAGGGACACTGTGGCAATCACACTGGTGGAAGATCATTGGTAAAGACATTAATAAAAGCAGGATATTGGCTAAAAATGGAAGAAGAAGCAGAGAACTTTGTAGCTAGGTGCGATAAATGTCAATAATATGCCAATAACATGCACCGCCCAGCAGAACTGTTACATTTAGTTATTTCACCATGGTCCTTCATGAAATGGGGCATGGATATTGTAGGCCTGCTGCCTCAAGCTAAGGGAAAGGTACGGTTTCTATTAGTTTTAACAGATTATTTTTCAAAACTGGTAGAAGCAGGTGCTTTCAAACATGTGCGATATAAAGAAGTCGTGGACTTTATTTGGCGAAACATTATATGTCGATTTGGGGTTCCAAAGGAAATTGTGTGTGACAATAACCCGCAGTTCATAGGCACGAAAATACAGAATTTTTTCAAAGTTAGCAGATTAAACGGATTACATTCGCACCTTACCACCCTGCGGCCAACGGACAAGCTGAATCGAGAAACAAAGTTATTATCAATAACTTGAAGAAGAGATTAGAAGAATCAAAAGGCATATGGCCAGAAGTATTATCGGCGGTGTTATGGGCTTATCGAACGACAGTAAAAACAAGTACAGGTGAGACTCCATTTTCACTTGTATATGGCGCAAAAGCTTTGATTCCGGTAGAGATAGGTGAACCAAGTACGAGATACACACATGCTACTGAGGAAGCAAATAAGGAAGAGATGTGATTAAATTTGGATCTATTAGAATAAAGTATAGAAGCATCATTAATTCGAATGGCTGCACAAAAATAGATGATTGAACGATATTACAACAGGAAAGCTAATTTGAGATACTTCAAGATTGGGGACTTCGTCCTCAAAAAGGTGTTCCAATCGACAAAAGCGGCCAATGCAGGAAAGTTGAGTCCACATTGGGAAGGCCCTTATAGGGTTCGAGGCATCACTTGAAAGGGAGCATACAAGTTGGAAACTGTGGATGGAAAGGTACTACCACCAAACTCAAACGTAGTTCATTTGAAGAAGTATTAATTCTAGACGAGGAAAGTACCCATGGTCAGGTATCATGCAGGTTCAATATTATGTTGTTCTCTTGAATTTTACTAACTATTTTAGATGATAGGAAAAACTCTAGCCCGTACCAAATGATGATATTAAACCCGAAAGGCACGTAGAATACTAAATTATTCTCGGTCTAGGTTGCAACCTTTTTGATGGAAAAAAGGTTATGCAATCATCATCTAAATAATTATCTCCGAGTCTCATTCGTATATTCCTTTTCAGGGAACAGACAAAAAGTAAGGTGTAATCCAGTGTTCGAGATTTCATACTTCAAAGCTCCAACACTGGGGGTGACTATGCATATAGAAGGGAGCAAAAGAACCAAAAAGGCATAGTTCAATTCAGCCTGAATCAAAATCCTTGAAGAAAAAGAATGCAAGATATTCCATATTCCTACGAGTTTTAGGTTAAGGACAAAATTTAGTCACGAGATAATAGACCCGATTTTGTATTTCAAAATGTGCTACAATGAAAGTAGTTATGAAAGTTATGAAAATGATGTACGAAATTTATTTGAAAGTTCAAAACATAAAACTTGCTCAAATTATTTCTTTTTTCATGTCTACTTCATGTTTCATATATTTGCACTAATATGAAGATGAGACATCATCTTCATCAGTGTCGTTAACATAAAATGGCCCTTTTTTTTATTTATAAAAATCCATATTTATCAAAGTCACGAATTGTTAAGGCATTTCTAAATGCAAGAAAAAACTCAAATATCAAAAAGGCAAAGAGCATAATATGCAGCAAAAGCAACCGAAACATTTATATATATTAACCTTGAGAAACAAGGGTGCTAATTTGTGATTAAACCCCAAAAAGAAGACAGGGGTATCCAAAAACAAACCTTCCAAAAAAGTTGTTAAAAACAGCATAAGGAGGTTCCAAATAAAAGCTAACAAAAAGAAGGGGAAAGGAAAAAGCTAAGGAGCATCATCAACGGGAGCATCATCAATGGGAACATCATCAACGGGACAAGAAGGATTAACTTGAGAAGAAGATGCTTGAATATCATCCCTGCCAGGAACAAGTCCATCTCCATCACTTTTGGAACCTTCGTCTTCAGGTGAGGAAAATCTTTGACGTTGCCGAGTTTTATCAATTTCTTCTTTAGCCCTAGCAATCTCAGCATTAAGGTCAAAACCCTCATGGTTGACTTCAATTAGAGTCTCGAGGCGAGTAATCAAGAAAGCCCAGCTCACATCCAACGATAACTTATCCTCGAGAGCCTCATAATCCTTCTCCCACTGATCAATCTCAACTCTTAATTATTCTTTTTCTGCTTTCGAGGCATCGTAGTCTGTCTTCAAAGGAGCGAGAGAACTTTCCAAGAACTGAATACTATTTGTAGAAGTGCAGAGATCTTCCTGAGCTTTGGTAAGTGTATGAACCAATTCTCTTGCGTAAACTTCTTTTTGATTGAGGAGTTATTTCAAACTCCTTATCTCTTCAGTGGCTTTGGAAAGTTGTTCCGTAAAAGAGGATTCCAATATATCCTTGTCCTTCCCAACCTGACTGGAAGAGGCTTTTTCAACCGCTAACGCGATAGAAACCATCCTCATTTGTTGCTCCAAAGCATTCTTCTCTTTTGCAAGAACTTCCTTTTCTAGTTGAAGACCTTCGAATTGTTCCTTTCAGTTGTCAGCCTTGGTCTGCAGTCCCACAACTTGCTGGTCCGTTTGAGAAACCCTTTTCATAAGCTTTGTGACAATCAAATTAATCTGCAAAAAAGGCATATGAGGAAGAGTTATGAATGAGGAAGAAAGAAGGAAGGAAATATAATTAAACTTATACCTTCAAAGAAGAATGAACAATGTCATTCATTAAAGTCAGTGAGCTATGGCCTTCTAACTTCTTCTTCTCCACGGGGCCCAACAATGGTTTTAACCACACATCAGCTTGACCAGATTTTCTCAATAAGTTCCCACCTTCAAGGACCTCTTTTTATCTCCCTTCTACTGCTAGAAGGTTCGGCCTCTACATGAGAAGCAGCCATGGGAGTAACAACCGCAGTAACTGGGGAGTTAATGGTAGCTGAAGTTAGAAGGGAAGCAAGAGGCAATTCTTCAAAAATAAGCCCAAAAGCTTCTTCACCCTAGAAGCCTTGGGCGAAAAATCTATCAAAGAGACTTGGTGGAGGCTTAACAACATCTTAATCAGAAATACACTAAAGGAGCGTTCTCTAGCTCATCTGTGAGTCTGAAAGGAATTGAACTTGACAGAAGGTCATGAGAGGGAGTAGTTTCATCATCAGAAACCACGCGTCTCCTGACACGCAGCTTTCTCACCAAAGATCCTTCTGTTGCTTCCTCTTCATCATCAGAGCCACGGGCTTCATCAGTTTTACTTTTGGAGGAATAAGCACTCAAACTCTATTCCTGGGCAAGACTCACGGAAAGCCTGGTTGATGGAACAAACGCGGGACTAATACCATGAATAGCAAATCCTAAAAAAAGGGAATGATAAGAAATTTTTGTATAAATAATTAAGAGAAAAAGAAGAACTATGAAGGTAAAAAGTATCGTTCATTTTCACTTTCCACCCAAAATTGTGAGAAAGGAATTTCCAAGATCTTTTGTCCATAGGGACAGCAGTTTACATCTTTTCTACGCAAGCACGGATGTCGGGAATCTCATCAATGACTTTCATGGTTGCTGAAAAATTGGTATGTGATTACATGAAATTATTCAAAATATATATAAAAATAACTTACGTGCAAAGTTCTATTTTTCTAGGAAAGGAATGTTTTCTTCACCCACTAATCCACTAGTGGGGGAAGCAACAAAACGGACATACCAACCACAGTCTTGATCATCTTCGGGGCTAACCAATACTCTCTTACTTCTAGCCACAAGAGAAAACGCCTTCACGAAACAACTTGGGAGAATAAAGATGAAGCAAGTGCCGAAAGGTAAAAGGGACGGAGACCAGATCCGACAAATAACTAAAGGCATGCAAAATCCCTCCACACAATGGGACCAATCTGGTCAAGACACACGTTGAAGTAACGACAAAACTCAATGATTACTGGATCAATAGGAGGCTTGAACCCTAAAGTAAAAGGGTAGGTATAAACAAAAGAGTAACCGGCATGATAAGAGGTGATTCTCTGGTTGGCACTAGGGACTAAACCTGGCAAATCCGGTTTCTAATGACACTCTCGTCGAACCAAGGAAAGAAGACCGGTAGTGATTAAACTCGGGTAAAGTTTAGCAAGGTTGAGGGAAGCTATAGAAGAGACTTGGTTTCTCATTGTGTCACGGTCGGTTACAAAAGAAAATCCTTGAGGAACAATCTCTGCAATTGTAGATTCATGCACAAGTTCATTTAAATCTTTATTCCTAGAAGACGATCTAGGGGTTAGAGGAGCCCTGGGTCTAGAAGAATATGTCCTAGCAGAACTACTTTGAGAGGAGGAACCACGATTAGATAATGAACCAAGGCTACGAAGTCTACCACCTCTCCTACTTCTAGTAGTAGAAGGAGCAAGTTCAACAACATTCACAACTTTACGAGGATCTGGCATTGTCGCAGACATGATTATCCAAGGAAATACAGAAGAAAGGATGAAGAAATACAAAGAAGGAGTAATGTAATGGATACTGAAGAAGGAAGACTCCAAGAAATAAAAAAGAATGAAGTATTTATAAGAAGATACAACCATCGTTAAGATTGGTCATTATGAAGCATCATAATGGAACCGTCACTTCGTGATTGACACAGCCGCAGAAAACAAACCCTAAAAGGCACTGAGAAACTACAGAGCCAATCGTAAGAAGCCACGTGGCATAGACATTAAATAGATGTGACAAACGTCACATCGATTCTGAAAGAGACATGATGATACTCAAGAAACGACGGCAAGGAATTCCCGCCATAAAAACTTACCACTTCTCGAATATTCAGTTGAGAATATTCAGAAAGTGGGAGGACTATCTATATTGGTGGAAAAAAGATATGACGCATGGAACATCAGTAAGCTGACAAGGCATGACGCGTGGAGAGTCGATATAGCGACAAGTGTCCCTCCCAATTAACTGAATTAAGAATGCAAGGAAGGTATAGGAGAAACACCCACGGGGTAGCATAAGAGAAAATAACCGAGTCTGACAGTTGTCAAAGGAGAAACGGGAACTAAATGAATGAAGGCTGCAAAGAAGGTGTCATGCCTCAAACTCGGAGAGCGCGATCGGCGCTCAACCGAGTGAACCCGGTCAAGCAAGCCTGTTAGATTTACTTCTACCCAAACTCATCCATGAATAAAGAGGAGATGTACTCCATTAATCAAACACTGAAAATATTTTTATTAACAACTCCCATTTCATTTCCATTAGTAGCTTCATTCATAATTTCCAAAATATTACAAGTTTATAGATATAATGAAAAACATGTTTGCCAAATACCAACATTTCTATTTCAATTCCCCACATCAAACACCACCCACAACGTGTCTACGGAGCCTCTAAGTACAACAGAAGAGTAGTATGGAAGTGCCGACAATAAGGCCCTGACTATACCTTACAACACAATGTACAACTCAAATGACACCAATCCTGGAATAGAGTAGTGCTCACCAAAACCTGCTGAATAGAGAGTGACTGCTACAGTGGACCAAAGTTGCCCGCTAATGAACCACCTGCATCCATTGAAGATGCAGCGCCCCCGACAAATGGGACGTTAGTACATATGGAATAGTACTAGTATGTAAAGCTAACTATCCACCTTTAAAATAGAATGCAAATGTAAGAAAGGGAAAACCATGGAAACAACAATCAACAATCAACGATATCCAAATGCAAAATTAAAACATAATAATTTTCAAAATACGAAGATAACATTATTTTTGGTTGGGAGATCTTTAGCAGCGATATACCACTGTTCACAATATCACCTTTTACAATACCAATATCACCGTACTTTTATCACTGAATTCGATCACGACCCGATCGGCTAGGCCGTTTCATCCGAGACATCAACCACAATCACAATTTCAATTATAATTTCCAGCACAATCACCACCATGTATGCGGCATGGTGTCCGATCACGACCCGATTGGCTAGGACATCTCACCACAATGCCGTGTGGATCGATATCATCCTTTTATATCAATCATCTCATCCCAATTAAGGGGAATAATTTTATCACATCGATCTTATCCCAAATAAGGGGAATAATCACAATCCACTCCTACACCAGGCACGTGTAGTTTCGGGGTTAGGTTATTTCAACCTACCCTTCCTCGGTGACTTATCGATACTCCCAAATACATTTGTGATTTTGATACAAAGGAAACAGAAGTACAAATTGCATTTTACCTCATAACCTTTCATACCGTATATAGCCTCATTGGCACTTTCAACCACTTACAACATCATTATTTCACTGGCTCTCTTGGCCATACATATGATTCTTCATTCATGGAACAATGGTCGTATTTCATATTCCATACTTTCATTTCTTTCCTTTCATGGATCATCATCATACATATTAACAAATAGAATATTCCGGAAATCACAATTTTAGGTTCATTGGTAATGAAGACTTTAAACACAATGGATTTCTTTCCAAGAAATGGAATAAAACAATTGGCAATCGAAGCACAAGTTAAAATCATAAACGAGTAACACACCATTTATTCTTGAAACACTTTTCCCCAAAAGGGAAATACACATTTTCAACTCATGAATACATAAGAGCTCAAAACACGTTGTACAAAGCATAGCATTAGATTTGGCCACGACTTGAGTGCATAAGCTTTTAGGCAAATCTATTTTCGAAGTCAATTTGGAACAATTGAATCAAGGCTCATTTATTAACCTTTCTCACATCACTTCATTTCTTTGGTACCATTGTCCCAAGTATAATCTTCATTATCGGCACAGTGGCCACACATTACATCTTTAACCCACTACTTTCACTTTCAAGCATCCTTATAGATTATCAACAACAAGGCATTTCAAATCAAGACTTTAGGTACACATATAAACAATTGGACTTTTAGACGCATGGAGTATTCTTTCCAAGTTAAGCATAATGGACTTTCATTTGAAACACGGCACAAAGCCATAATATTTTAATACACATATCATTCTTGAGCACATTCCCGAAGGATACCATAATGTGATAGGAACTTTCAGAATACATTTTGAATACATAGTTCTCGACACTTGCTTACTCAGGACAATCGAATTTATGGAGAACAACTCTGAACATGGGAATAAGGAACTTGAGCCAACTATACTTGAAACTTACGGGAACATCATGGAATTCATTTCTAAAAGAGTAGTTTAGCCAACATACCTCGCTCTGAGCTTTCCTTAAATTAATACGACGTTCCGAAAATCCTAGCAATCCCAATCTATTTTGAGACATAACAAAATTGAACACAAATTAGGAAGATATTCATGGTTTCAGCTCATTTGAACATTTCATCAAACACTAGGTGTGCAAATTTGACTATAAGGTTCTTTTCCAAGATTTCCTTCATTCCACAACCCAATCTTTACTTATTTGAGCTCAACAATCTTCCCACAAACCTTATTGGTGATACATGTATAAATAATACTCTCACACCCAAGAATCATACTCTTAATCAACCATCTTCTACCCAAATTCGAAATTAAAAACTAGGGTATGGAACCTTACCTATTAGATGAAGAACTTGAGGGATTTCTTGTTGGATTTTAAGGCTTGAGCAAGATTTGATGAACAAGGGATTAGGAATTCCTCCTCTCACTCTAGGGCACTTTCCCCTCTCTAAAAATATCAGATTATCCATCCAAAATGAGCCTAAAATCGTTTTATAGGAACTAGGTCGGGATATGAAATAGAAAAATGGACCCTCCAAAATCCGTATATGGCTACAGACCAGGCTTCACGAGCTCTGTAGCACGGTCTACTGCACTACAGACCTTTCACCACGAGGTATATAACATGTTCTACCGTGCTACAGACCTTGTGCCGCGAGGTATATATCACGGTCACATTCTTCCAGCCTTTGGGAATTTGTTCATAACTTCTTGTAGGAGTGTTGAAATGATGAACGGTTTGACGCGTTAGAAACTAGACTCAAAGAGCTTTAATTTTATAGGTAGATCACCTCCTTAATGGATATAGTTTGGTAGAAGAATGCGTTTGAAGTAGGATCTTGTGCGAATTGAGACATCTTTTCCACTTAATGTATCCAACTTGTTCCACACGAATTCTTGTCATTCACAAAACTCTTTAGTATGTTCCAACACACCTTAAATATATATTTTTCATTTCAAAATAATGTGTTCTATCCCATTGTCACGACCCAAACTCTCCCTCCATGAAACGTCGTGACAGAACCTAGTCTCTATGACTAGGTAACGGAAAAGAAATGAAAAAGATGAAAATTAACAACTAACAGTAACATATATTTTTAATAAGAAATTGAGATGCCGATCGGCATATAATATAATCAACTCTCGAAATATACAAAACAGTCCCAAGATCCGGAACACCGTAAGTCACAAGCTTCTATGAAGTTCTAACTGTACTATACATCAGTGTCTATAGAAATTAGAGAAGAATTAACATAGGGGGGATAGAGAGGGACTCCAAGGATCTGCGGGCTCGGACATATGTACCTTGAAGTTCTCCAAAACAGCAACGACTGCAACTAAGGACGAGGCTGGTAAAAGGAACCTGGATCTGCACACGAAAAAAATATACAGGAAAGGGCGTGAGTACACTACAACGGTACCCAGTAAGTGCCGAGCCTAACCTCGTCGAGTAGTGACGAGGTCAGGTCAGGCCCACTGGTATATAATAATGAAAACATGAGAATAAATAGTATAATAAGAGACTAAAGTTCAACAAAGGAAAGTACAGTGAAATAACATAACAGTGCACGGAATTAAGCGACATGGGATCTCCCGAGATACAGTCTCGTAGTCCCAAAAGTAAATATGCAGGGAGAACTCCCGAGGTACCACCTCGTAGTCTCAAAGTAAATGTGCAGGGGGATCTTCCGGGATACTGTCCCGTAGTCCCAAAAGTAAATACATAGCGTAATCAATTACAAACGACAAGTACAATAAGAGAATCTACAGTCTAGACTAAGTACAAGTCGGGAAAGAAGCAGGAATTCAATAGGCATGCTGCAAAGAGTTCAATTAAGCAAATAAGGCACGTAGACATGTTATTCTAAGCTAACAGGGTAACTACGCATGCTAGTATATTCAATTAAGGTGGAAAAAAGTAATTTCTCAGTAAAAATTAGGTTTTTCAACAAATATCCCGTGTACGCACTCGTCACCTCGCGTACACGGTGCTCACATAGTAAAAGCATTACCAAATCCTAAGGGGATCCCCCCCCCCCCACAAGGTTAGGCAAGCCACTTACCTAACACCAAGCTCAATCAATCCGTAGCAATGCTCTTTCCACGAATATCCAGCTCTGAATGGCCCAAATCTAGGCAAAATCAATTACATACCATAAATACAACTATAAGAATTAATCTAATTAATGAAATCAAAGCTAAAGCAAGATATTGGAAAATCGCCCTAAAACGCCTCCCCGGGCCCACATCTCGAAATCGAGTAAAAGTCACCAAATATGAACACACATTCACTCACGAGTTCACTCATACCAAAATTATCCAAATCCGATGTCAAAATCCCAATCAAAACCCAAAATCTTAGTTGGAGAACTTCTTCCCATTTTTCCTAATTTTCAACCCAAATCCGAAATTTAATGATGAAATTAATGATAGATTAATGGGATATAACCAAAATCAAGTATAGAATCATTACCCAATCGATGTCTCTGAAAATCTCCCAAACTCCCGTCCAAATCCGAGCTCCCAAACTGAAATTTTGATAAAAATGGCCAGACCCTCGTTTTTGAAATGTTTAATACTGCCCAGTGATTCCTTAATCGTGATCGCGGAAATAGCCTCGCGATCGCGAAGCAGCACTTCGCTGCCCCAGCATTTAACCCTACACGAACGTGGAAAACTCAACCCGAACGTGATTCACTGGCTCTCATACTTATGCGATCGCGAATAACCCCACGCATTCGCGAAGAACAACCCTTAAATTCCACTGGTGCTTTACTTCCTCTTCGCGAACGCGGCCTAGCCCGCGCGTTCGCGATGCACAACCTGACCAACTAACGCGATCGCGTCCTCAAATTCGCGAATGTGAAGAATAACTTTAGCTGGCCTCTCAGATTGACTTACAGGATCGCGAGACCTCCCTCGCGAACGCGATGAAGAAAAAGTCTGCAACAAAGCACCAGAAAATCTGCTATATTCCTTAAGTCCAAAATGGCCCGTTGAGCATCTGAAACACACTTGAGGCCCCCGGGACCTCAACCAAACATACAAACCAATCCCAAAACACCATACGAACCTAGTCGAGCCTTCAAACCACCTCAAACAATGCTAAAATCACGAATCATCCTCCGATTCAATCTTAAAGAACTTGAAACTTCCAAATTCGACAACTGATGCCGAAACCTATCAAACCACGTCCGATTGACCCCAAATTTTTCACACAGGTCATATTCAACCCTACAAACCTTTTCCAACATCTGAAATCGGAATTCGACCCAGGTATCAAAATTCCACTACCTGTTCAAATCTCCAAAATTTCGACTTTCGCCATTTCACGCCTAAATGAGCTATACACTTCAAAAACACTATTCGGACATGCCCCTAAGTTCAAAATCACCTAACGGAGATAACGGAACTGACATAACCCCATTCCGAAGTCGTCTTTATACAGTTCCGACTACGGTCTAAATCCTAAAGCTTAAACCTCCATTTAGGGACTAAGTGTCCCAAAACACTCCAAAAACCAAAACGAAACCTCCCAGCAAGTCACAATAGCAGAAAAAGATATGAGAGAAGAAGTTAATAGGGGATCGGGGCTATAACTCTCGAAACTACCGGCCGGATCATTACATCCTTCCCCTCTTAAAACAATCATTCGTCCTCGAACGAGCATAAAGACATACCTGAAGTGGTGAAAGATGAAATTAACAACTGCGAATAACATGCTCGGTCTCTCAAGTCGCCTCCTTGACCGGCTGACCCCTCTACTGAACCTTCACGGAAGCAATGTTCTTTGACCTCGGCTTTCGAATCTGCCTGTCCAAAATAGCTACTGGCTCCTCAACGTAAGATAGATCCTTGTCCAACTGGACTGAGCTGTAATCCAATACATGAGCCGGATCGCCGTGATACTTTCGGAGCATAGAAATATGCAATACTGGGTGGACCCCTACAAGACTGGGAGGCAAGGCAAGCTCATAAGTAACCTCCCCAATACGTTGCAACACCTCAAATGGGCCGATAAATCGTGGGCTTAGCTTGCTCTTCTTTCCGAACCTCATAACGCCCTTCATAGGAGAAACCCAGAGCAAGACCTGCTCTCCAATCATGAATGCAACATCGCGAATCTTTCGGTCTGCATAGCTCTTCTGCCTGGACTTGGCTGTGTGAAGTCGATCCTGAATAACCTTCACTTTATCCAGGGCATCCTGGACCAAGTCTGTACCCAATAATCTGGCCTCGTCCGGCTCGAACCAACCCATTGGGGACCGATACCGCCTACCATACAAAGCCTCATACGGTGCCATCTGGATGCTTGACTGATAACTGTTGTTGTAGGAAAATTCCGCAAGTGGCAAGAACTGATCCCAAGCACCCCCAAAATCTAACACACAAGCGCATAACATATCCTCCAGTATTGGAACAGTGCGCTCGGACTGTCTGTCCGTCTGAGGGTGAAATGCCGTGCTCAACTCAACTCGAGTACCCAGCTCCTGTTATACAGCCCTCCAGAACCGTGATGTAAATTGCGTACCCCAGTCAGAGATGATAGATACCGGTACGCATTGAAGCCTGACGATCTCGCGGATGTAAATTCGCGCTAGCTGCTCAGAAGAATAAGTAGTCATCATAGGAATGAAATGAATTGACTTGATCAGCCTATCCACAATCACCCAAACTGCATCAAACCTCTGCTGAGTCTGTGGGAGTCCAACAATTAAATCCATAAGGATCCGCTCCCATTTCAACCCGGAATCTCTAAGTTCTGAAGCAACCCACCCAGCCACTGATGCTCATACTTCACCTGCTGGCAATATAGGCACCGAGCCACATACTCCACTATGTCCTTCTTCATTCTCCTCCACCAGTAATGCTGCCTCAAGTCCTGATACATCTTCGCGGCACCTGGATGAATGGAGTACCGCGAGCTATGAGCCTCCTAAAGAATCAACTCACGCAAACCATCTACATTAGGCACACATAGCCTGCCCTGAATCCTCAATGCGCCATCATCCCCAATAGTGACCTCCTTAGCATCACCGTGCTGAACCGTGTCCTTAAGGACAAGCAAGTGGTGGTCATCATACTGATGCTCCCTGATACGATCATAAAGAGAAGACCGAGAGACTACACAAGCCAACACTCGACTTGGCTCAGAAATATCCAATCTCACAAACTGGCTGGCTAAGGCCTGAACATCCAATGCTAAGGGTCTCTCTGCTGCTGGAAGATATGCTAAACTCCCCAAACTCTCCGCCCGGTGACTCAAAGCATCGGCCACCACATTGGCCTTTCCCGAGTGGTACAAAATGGTTATATCATAATCCTTAAATAGCTCCAACCACCTCTGCTGATGCAAGTTAAGACCCTTTTGCTTGAACAGATGCTGCAAACTCCGATGATCGGTGTAAATATCACAAGGGACACCGTACAAATAGTGCCGCCAAATCTTCAAGGCATGAACAATATACATTGTAAGACCCCGAACCTGTAGGCAATACCAATACTGGGGCTGTAGTCAAAGCCGTCATGAGCTTCTGGAAGCTCTCCTCACACTCTTCTGCCCACCTGAACGGAGCACCCTTCTGGGTCAGCCTGGTCATCGGTGTTGCAATATATGAGAATCCATCTACAAAGCGACGGTAATTCCCTGCCAAACCAAAAAGCTACGGATCTCCGTAGCCGATGACGGTCTAGGATAACTCTGCACTGCTTCCACCTTTTTCGGATCCACCTTGATCCCATCACTCGATACAACTTGGACCAAGAATGCCACTGAGTCTAGCCAAAACTCACACTTAGAAAATTTTGCATATAACTTCTTTTCTCTCAAGGTCTGAAGCATAGTCCTCAGGTGCTGCTCATGATCCTCTCGAGTCCGGGAGTACACCAGAATGTTGTCAATAAACACAATGATGAAGGAGTGACGATAAGGCCGGAACACACTGTGCATCAAGTGCATAAAGGCTACTGAGGAATTGGTCAGCCCAAAAGACATAACAAGAAACTCATAGTGACCATATCGAGTTCTGAAGGCAGTCTTCGGGATATCTGGCTCCCGAATCTTCAACTGATGATAACGTAAGTGAATCTTGAAGAACACTCTAGCACCGTGTAGATGATCAAATAAATCATCAATACGAGGCAATGGATACCTGTTCTTCACTATAAGTTTGTTCAACTAGCAATAATCAATACACATACACATAGAAATATCCTTTTCTTTACAAACAAGACATGAGCACCCCAAGGTGACACAATGGGCCGAACAAAGCCCTTATCAAGCAACTCCTGTAACCGCTCCTTCAATTCCTTCAATTCAGGAGGAGCCATACAATATGGATGAATAGAGATGGGATGAGTGCCCGGAAACAAATCAATGCCAAAATCAATATCTCTGTCGGGCGGCATGCCCGGAAGCTCAGCTGGAAACACATCTGGATAGTCCCTCACTACTGGAACTAACTTAACTATATGGGTATCAATACTGACATCTCTCACATAAGTTAGATACGCGTCAACCCCTTCTCAACAATTCGTTGAGCTTTAATAAATGAAATGACTCGGCTGGGAGTATACTCTAAGGTACCTCTCCACTCTAATCGCAGTAAACCTGGCATAGCTAGCATCACAGTCTTAGCGTGACAATCAAGAATAGCATAATGGGGCGACAACCAGTCCATGCCCAAGATAACATCAAAGTCTACCATGCTGAGTAAAAATAAATCGGCACTGGTCTCAAAACCACTAAGAGCAATCAAGCACGACCGATACACATGGTCCATAACAAGGGAATCTCCCACATGAGTAGAAACATAAACAGGGGAACTCAAAGAATCCCGAGATACGCCCAAATGTGGGGCAAAATAAGAGGACACATATGAATTCGTAGAGCCTGCATTAAATAATACCGACGCATCTCTATGACAGACTGGAACAATACCTGTAATGATAGAGTCGGAAGCAACTGCCTCTGTACGAGCCGTAAGAGCATAATACCAGCCCTGGCCTCCCCCTCTAGGGAGATATCGACCTCCCCGACCTCCACCACAAGCTGAGTGAGCAGGTGGGGTGGTAGCTGGTGCTGGAATCATAGCCTGAGGACCCAGTGGACCACGTGGTGTCTGAAAAGTCTGTGGAGGTACAACCCTCCTAAGTCCGGGAAAATCCCTCACCATATGGCGGGTGTCGCCATACTCAAAACAACCCCTCGGAGGGCGTGGCTGTTGTGACTGACTCGGGCCAGGTTTGCTTGACTAGCCGCTAAAAGTTCCCCGAACAGGAGGCACACTATATATTGGCGGTGTATAATAAGGCTCCTGGGGCCTAGAAGGGGCTAGAACACCACTGGCAGCTGGAAGAGCTGAATGAACGGGGCGACCCACATAACCCCTACCATGGCGAGCTGCTGGGACACGAGCTCCAGAATAAGAATCAGTCTCTCGATACATCTTGGCCTCTCTCGCCTCTCGATCCCGGGCAAGCATGCCCTCCAATATCCTAGCAATACTCACACCCTGTTGCTAAGGAATGTCCATCTCCAACACCCTGACCATACTAATCCTGATACTACGGTGGAGTCCCTCAATAAACCGCTGAAGCCTCTCTCGAACTATGGCAACCAAGGCCGGTACATGTCAGGCCAAATCACTGAAGCAGACTGCATACGCTGACATAGTTGTAGCACCCTGGCACAACTGCTCACACTTCGTGCGCCATGAGTCCCTGAGGCTCTGAGGGACATACTCTCTCAAAAATATGTCCGAGAACTGAGTCCATGTAAGTGAAGATGCCTCATCCGGACTACTCAACTCATAAGCACGCCACCACTGATAGGATGCTCCTCTAAGCTAAAAGGTGGTAAAATAAACCCCACTCGTCTCCGCTATGCCCATAGTACGAAGAATGTGATGACACTCCTCTAGAAAACCCTGAGCATCATTTGTAGCCAATCCGCTGAAGGTAGGTGGGTGGTACTTCTTGTACCTCTCAAGTTTAAGTTACTCCGCCTCAGAAGTAGCTGTCCTAGTCTTGTGCTGAACCGGAGCTACCAGTGGCATATGAATGAACTCTGGGGCCTGATCAACCTGGACCCTCTGTTCAGGAGTACGGGCTGCGGGAGTCTGTGCCCCTTCCCCGGCCTGAGATGTGGCGGGAGCTAACGGAATCAATCGAGACTAAGCTAAGGTACTGAACATGCTCATGAACTGGGCTAGAGTCTCTTGGAGGGCTGGTGCAGCAATAGGAATCTATAGTACCTGCCCTCCAGCTGGAACAGCTGGGGGCTCCTCTGTCGCAGCTCGCGCGGGTGGTCTAGCTACACCGCGTGGCCGTACTCTACCCCAGTCCCGGCCTCTAGCGGATCTAGCAGGGGGCGCAGGTGCCTGGTCATCAGATCCTTCGGTACGGGTCCTCACCATCTTTGAGAAAGAATAGAATAGAGAATTTTTTGAATTTGATACCAATAACTCGCATGACAAGGAATCAAAAGAAGTATGATTATTCATAACAATTCCATAGCCTACCGAAGATAAGTACAGACGTCTCCGTACCGATCCGCGAGACTCTAATAAACTGGCTTGTGACTCACGACACCTATGAACCTTGAGCTCTGATACCAACTTGTCACGACCAAAATTCTCCCTCCGTGAAACGTCGTGACGGCACCTAGTCTCTACGACTAGGTAAGCCTAACACTTGCAGAAAAGAAATGAAAAACATAAAAATTAACAACTAACAGTATCAGATATTTTTAATAAGCAATTGATATGCCGCTCGGCATATACAATAATCAATTCTCGAAATATACAAAACACTCCCAAGACCCGGAACACCGTAAGTCACAAGCTTCTATGAAGTTCTAACAGTTCTATACATCAGTGTCTATAGAAATAAGAGAAGAATCAACAGAGGGGAAATAGAGGGGGATTCCGAGGATCTGCGTACGCGGGCAGATGTACCTTGAAGTTCTCCGAAGCAGCAACGACTACAACAAATAACGAGGCTGGTAAAAGGAACCTGGATCTGCACACGAAAAACATGTGCAGAAAAGGGCGTAAGTACACTACAACGGTACCCAGTAAGTACCGAGCCTAACCTCGGTCGAGTAGTGACGAGGTCAGGTCAGGCCCACTGGTATATAATAATGAAAACAGTAGAATAAGTAGTATAATAAGAGACTAAAGTTCAACAAAGGAAAGCACAGTGAAATAACATAACTGTGCACAAAATTAAGCGATAGGGGATCTCCCGAGATACCGTCTCGTAGTCCCAAAAGTAAATATGTAGGGAAAACACCCGAGGTACTGCCTCGTAGTCTTAAAGTAAATATGCAGGGGGATCTTCCGGGATACTATCCCATAGTCCCAAAAGTAAATATGCAGGGGGATCTCCCAGGATACTGTCCCATAATTCCAAAAGTAAATACACAATGCAATCAATTACAAATGACAAGTGCAGCAAGAGAATCTACAGTCTACACTAAGTACAAGTCGGGAAAGAAGCAGGAATTCAATAGGCATGCTGCAATGAGTTCAATTAAGCAAATAAGGTACCTAGACATGTTATTCTAATCTAATAAGGTAACTACGCATGCTAGTATATTCAATTAAGGTGGAAACAAGGAATTTCTCAGTAAAAATTAGGTTTTTCAATAAATAGCCCGTGTACGCACTCGTCACCTCGCGTACACAGCACTCACATAGTACAATCAGTAACAAATCCTAAGGGGATTTCCCCTACACAAGGTTAGGCAAGCCATTTAGCTCAAACCAAGCTCAATCAATCCGTAACAAAACTCTTTCCACGAATATCCGGCTCCGAATGGCCCAAATCTAGCCAAAATCAATTACATACCATAAATACAATTATAAGAATTAATCCAATTAATGAAATCAAAGCCAAAGCATGAAATTGGAAAATCTCCCTAAAAAGCCTCCCCGAGCCCACGTCTTGGAATGGAGTAAAAGTCACCAAATATGAACACCCATTCACTCACGAGTTCACTCGTACCAAAATTATCCAAATCCGATGTCAAAATCCCAATCAAAACCCAAAATCTTAGTTGAATAACTTCTTCCCATTTTCCCCAATTTTCAACCCAAATCCAAAATTTAATGATGAAATTAATGATAGATTAATGGGATATAACCAACATCAAGTGTAGAATCATTACCCAATCGATGTCTCTGAATATCCCCCAAATTCCCGTCCACATCCGAGCTCCTAAACTCAAGTTTTGATAAAAATGGCCATACCCTCGTTTTTGAAATGTTTAATACTACCCAGTGATTCCTTAATCGCGATCGCGAAAATAGCCTCGCGATCGCGAAGAACAACTTCGCTGCCCTAGAATTTAACCTACGCGAACACGGAAAACTCAACGCGAACGCGATTCACTGGCTCTCATACTTACGCGATCACGAATAACTCCACGCATTCGCGAAGAACAACCCTTAAATTCCATAGGTGCTTTACTTCCTCTTCGCGAACGTGGCGTAGCCCGCGCGTTCGCGATGCACAGCCTGACCAACCTACGCGATCGCGTCCTCAAATTTGCAAACACGAAGAACAACTTTAACTGGCCTCTCAGATTGCCTTATGCGATCGCGAGACATCCCTCGTGAACGCGATGAAGATAAAGTCTGCAACAAAACACCCGTATATCTGCTATCTTCCTTAAGTCCAAAATGGCCCGTTGAGCATCCGAAATACACTCGAGGCCCCCGGGACCTCAACCAAATATAACAACCAATCCCAAAACATCATACGAACTTAGTCGAGCCTTCAAACCACCTCAAACAACACTAAAAGCACAAATCATCCTCCGATTCAAACTTAAAGAACTTGAAACTTCCAAATTCGACAACCAATGCCGAAACCTATCAAACCATATCCGATTAACCCCAAATTTTACACACAGGTCATGTTCAACCCTACAGACCTTTTCCAACTTCCGGAATCAGAATCTGACCCCGGTATCAAAATTCCACTACCGGTCCAAATCTCCAAAACTTTGACTTTCGCCATTTCAAGCCTAAATGAGCTATAGACCTCCAAAACACTATTCGGACATGCCCCTAAGTCCAAAATCACCTAACAAAGCTAACAAAGCCAACGAAACTCCATTCGAGAGTTGTCTTCACATAGTTTCGACTACAGTTCAAATCCTAACGCTTAAACCTCCATTTAGGGACTAAGTGTCCCAAAACACTCCAAAAACCAAAACGAAACCTCCCGCCAAGTCACAATAGTAGAAAAAGATATGGGAGAAGAAATTAATAGGGGATCAGGGCTATAACTCACGAAACAACCGGCTGGGTCGTTACACCTATGGGTCTCCTTTAATACTCGAACACGTTATTCCCAAATACTGTTGAGGGAGTTTAAAATCTTAAATCATTAGGAAATATTTTTAACGGGGCCTTACAAAAGGGAAGATACATGAACCATAAGTAAATAAGGAAGGGGAATCATAGCAGTTATAAGGAATCTTTAGTCATAAATATGCAGTTACGATTTCTATGGTAATTGGCAATGAATACAATTAATTCCCTTAATTAGTCCAAATTAAGTTTGAGAACCGTTATAATTATATGCTCCTATATAAGGATAAGAATTTTATTTGTACAGACAAGTTACGATTATTACTGAAATACATACTACAATTCTTTGCGTTACTCTTAAAGTTTTCAGCCTTGATTTTAGGGAGTGACTATCAGTTCATTCCTTATTGTTCTTTGCTAACTGTCTTCATTATTTTTTTATTTCTCCTAAGGTTATTGGGAAAAGTGAAGTAAATCTTGGTTATCAGTAACCCGTTTTCTTCTAAATATTGTCTTTGACCGAGAAATCTATATTTGGTTAACCAGTTGAAGTAATGATCTTCAATTATGTTGTGTGGTTGGGCCTATATGGAATAGGTGACGTGGGATCACCCCCAGGTACGTGCATGGTAAGGTTACACGTCGGTTAAATGGCTTTGGAATGATCTTGGCACGTTCGAGGATGACCATATGTTTAAGTGGGGGAGAATGTAACGACCCAGTCGGCCGTTTTGAGTATTTGTATCCCGTTCAGCTATTTGAAGCCTTGAGAAGCATTGTATGATGTCTTATGAATTGTTTGAATCGCCGTTTTTGGTTTTCAGGTTATTCGGAATCGATTTGGAAGAATGAATTTCATGATTTAAGCTTTAAAGTTGGAAGAGTTGACGAAGTTTGACTTTTTAGTATTTGACCTTAGTTCGTAGTTTTGATGGTTCCATTAGGACCAAATGGTGATTTTGTACTTTGGCGTATGCTTGGATTTGCATTTGGAAATTTCTAGAAGGTTTCAGCACTAATTGGCGAAAGTTGCAAATTTGAAGGTTTGGAAAGTTCATAAGTTTGATCGAGAGTTGACTTTGATGAAATCGAGTTCAAAATATGGTTCCAGGAATTTGGATAGCTTTGTTATGTCATTTGAGACTAGTATGGAAAATTTGAGCTCATTCGGGTTTATTTGATATGTTTCAGCAAGAGTTTTGGAAGTTGAAAGATTCAAAGTTCATTAAGTTTAATTTGAGGTGTGATTCATGATTTTGATATTGATATGTGTGATTGAGACTCGAGTAGGTCCGCGTTGTGTTATGGGACTTGTTGGTATATTCGGACGGGGTCCCGAGTGGCTCGAATGAGTTTAGGACAAGGTTAGGATCATTTTTCCTCTTGTTGCATTGCTGAAGATTTCTAGTGCTGGTGTAGCTGCATCTATGGAGTACTGGTCGCACAAGCGACTTCACAGATGCGGGAGCTTCATCACAGAAGCGGGAGAAGACTGGGCTTGGAGTCTTCGCAGATGCGTAATTTGAGTCGCATCTGCAATTTCGCATAAGCGATTGTCATGGGCGCAGAAGCGAGGTCTTGCGAAGGAGCAAAGAGGAGCTCGCACCTGCGATGTCGCAGAAGAGGAAAATTGTTCCGTAGGTGCGAGGGGTCGGTTGGTTAGTTGTGGTCGTAGAAGCATAAATGTTGTCGTAGAAGCGACGCTGCAGAAGCGGCTATTTTCTTTGCAGATGCGAACAATGCTGAGCAGAACCTATAATTTTGAGGGTTGTTCATTTTATTCACATTTTCGATACTTGGAGCTCAGTTTTGGGCGACATTGGAGAGGAATTTCTCCACACGGATTGAGCTAAGCATTCTTGTCTCGCTTGGATTATATTTCATGAATTAATATTCGTTTTCGGCGTATGATTATTAATTTTAAAGAGAAAATTGTGGGGTTTTGTCTAAAGTTTCATAGAGTGAATTTTCGAGTTTTAAACATCGATTCAGAGTCGGATTTGAGTGAAACTAGTATGGTTGGACTCTTAATCGAATGGGTTAACAAATTTTGTATGTTTTGTCAGGTTTCGAGGTGCAGGCCTGGGTTTGACGTTTTGGTTGACTTTGGGCTTTTGATTAAAGATTCAACCTTTATCATTTGGAATTATTTCCTTAGGCATTATTTGATGTATCTGAGTTGCTTTAGGCTAGTTTCGAGCTGTTCGGAGGTCGGTACATGTGAGATGGCACTTTTGGAGTATTGTTTGGCTTGCTCGGTATTGGATTTGGCTTGTTCGAGGTAAGTAACACATCTAAACTTGGTGCTGAGGGTATGAACCCCTGAATATACATGACATGTGTTTGATGTTGAGGTGACGCACATGCTAGGTGACGGGCATGTGGGTGTTCACCGTGCGAATTATGACTCAGTTATTATTGTGGTACTTTATAGTTACCTAATCTTATATGTATCTATGAAATCTCTACGTGCTAGAGTAATTGAGCTGTGATCTATGTTAAAAACCATGTCTAGGCTATATGTTTATCCTGTTGGGACCCATTGAGGTCATTTCTATTGTTGAGTTATTTGCTTACATTGCAATTACATACTCAGTCATACGCATTCATTTGCATATCATATCTCAATCTCTATTACCATTTATTGATACATCACATCATCATTTTGGGCTGATTTGCATGACATTGTGAGACCGAGAGACAGGAGAGATTGATGACTGAATGAGGTCGGGGGCGTAATTGTGAGGATATTGATGGGATCGGGCTGCATGCCGCAGCAAGTATTATTGATTCATGATGGGATCGGGCTGCATGTCGCATCATGTATTATTGATTTATGCCACGATTGGATTATTATAACGCTTGTGCGGGATCTGCCTTTTCGGAGTCTCCACACCCATAGTGAGCGCAGTTGCTATTGATTTTGGGTTGGATCTGCCATGGGCTGGATCTGCCATGTACAGTACTGAGTGCAAGTGCCGAGCGCGAGTTTCGAGTGACTGGGAGGATTGAGTGACTGTGAGAACTGAGTGACTGTGAGGACTAAGTGACTGTGAGGACTAAGTGACTGTGAGGATTGAGTGATTCGGAGGATTGAGTGCATTGATACTCTAAGAGTATGCATATGGTTTTATCACCGCATTGCATTACAATTGACATACATACTTGGCATAAAGGCATAGAGATGCATTTCCTCATGCTGTACGGTATAGTGACACTCATGACATTCACATGCGCATTGACATGTAGGCATAGAGATGTAATTTCTTCATACCATCTGATAATGAGACTTCTTAATTGTTGTTGAATGTTTTTAGGAAAAATTAATGTTTTCGAACTTACTCGTATTTTCGGTGTTTCCGGTGAAAGATTTGGGATTTACTATTATACTTGAAAAACATACCTATTTTCAGTAATTGTGAACGAGCTCAGCATCATACTCTGAGTTATTTCTTGTACCATTGTTATCATATTGTAATGAACTGTTGCTAGTTATTGGAGTTGGTGTCACGACCCCAACTCCACTAGTCGTGATGGCACCTAACCCAACCCACTAGGTAAGTCAATTAACCTCTAACAAATTCCAATAACAATTAAATAAGCGATTAAGTAAAGAAATATTTGAATCTTATACATTCCCCAAGGACTGGTAGTACAAATCATGAGCTTCTAAGAATAGAGTTTACAAAGCCAAAATGAAATAAATACGTAGTCTGTTTGAAAAGTACATAAACAAAGTTTTATAGATCTAAATCTACCATAAACAAGAGGCAACTACAACAGGGATGCAGGTACATCTTCAATCCAGCTCCCATCGAACACAGCAATCAATAAGTAACAAACCTAACCTTAGGTTGAAAGTAGTGACGAGCTTGTACCAAGTTCGGGTCCCAACTTCAATATTCCACAACAATAGTTCATAACAACATAAAACAAGTAATACCAAAAGTAACTCAACAATCAAATGCTCAACAAAAACATGATTTCTGAAAATAGTTCTGCCTTTCAAGTACTTCAATGAAAACCCAAATCATTTACTATAGTTACCGAAAAATTTGAATAGGTTTGAAACCAATACTTTTACCAAAATCCTTTCCATAATAAATAAGATGTCTCGCTTTCTTTCCAAATAACCAGTGTAAAACAAATGCATCACTATGCCCATCTGTCAACATGTATTAGAAATCATGAATGATGTGATACCGTACAACATGAGGAAAAAACATCTCTATGCGTGTATGTCATGTGTGCATGTCAATGCAATGTATCTCAGAGATAAACTCATGTACTCACACTCTTAGAGTACTCAATCTCACTGTCTCACTTTCTCTCTCACTATGCTCAAGGCTCAGCACACTCAATCACTCAGTGATGTACAATATCTGCTGCGGCGTGCAGCCCGATCCATATATGACCATAAGGCCCGTTGCGTCGTGCAACCCGATCCACATATATATATATATATATATATACACAACCATAAGGCTTGTTGCGTCGTGCAACCCGATCCACATATATATAGCTGTAAGGCTTGTTGCGAAATGCAACCTGATCCATATATACATAGATATCACTCATATCACGCTACTCAGGACCCACCTAGTCACCAATCTCTCCAGTCTCTCGGGCTCACAACACTCTTTCTAAGCAGCCCTAATCAATGATACGAGATGTGACAATATACGATAACAAAGACTGAGATATGACACGTAATGATGAATCTGACCGAGTACACGACTGCAATTAAACAGATAGCTCAACAACAAAGAAAGACCATTGTGGGTCCTAATAGTACCAGCATATAGCCTAAACATGATTTCTAGCATGGATCTCAGCTCGAGTGCTCTAAAACATAGAGTACAACAAAATATTCAGATTTAATAGCTACACAGTTCCAGGGAATTGACTAAATCATAATTTATACGGTGCATACCCACACTCCCGTCACCTAGCATGTGCATCACCTCAACATGAATCACATAGCATAAAATTCGGGGTTTCATATCCTCAGAACAAAGCTTAAAAGTGTTACTTACCTCAAACCGTGCAAATCTCTACTCCAACACGCCATTGCCTCGCGAAACGGCCTCTGAATGCCTCGAATCTAGCCATAAATAGTTTGATACAATCAACACGAGCTAAAAGAATCAATTCCATAAGAAAAATACTAAACTATTAATCAAAAATCAAAAAGTCGACTCAAAAGTTGGCCCCC
>AWOL01S0069493.1:0-10555 GCA_000715115.1 Nicotiana otophora | reverse complement strand
ATATATATATATATATATATATATATAGCCTGAAGGCTTGTTGCGTCGTGCAACCCTATCCATATAGAATATAATCAATATAATATGCTGCGGTGTGCAGTCCGATCCCAAAATGTCACTCTCACTCAGGCCCTCGGCCTCACTCAGTCATCAATCTCTCCAATCTCACTCACGGGCTCACAATCTCATGAAACTAGCCCGAGAACAATGATATAATGTACCAATAAATAATATCTGAGACTATGATATGGTATTAATGCATGGATATGACTGAGTATGAAATATCAATGAAATAAGTGAGATGATGGTAAGAAACGACCACTATGGGTCCAAACAGTATCGGCATAATGCCTAAACATGATATCTAGCATGATTGACAGCTCAATTACTTTATCACATAGTGAAAATACAGATATCAACAAAATAGGACCACTATACAGTGCCATAGAAACAACAGAGTCCCAATTCACATGGTGCACGCCCACACGCCCATCACCTAGCATGTGTGTCACCTCAATACCAATCACATAATATGTATTATGGGGTTTCATACCCTCAGCACTAAGATTAGAAGAGTTACTTACCTCAAACAAGCCAATACCAATGCCGAGCAAGCCAAACAATGCTCCAAAGTTGCCATCCCGCGCGTTTGGACCTCTGAATGGCCCGAAACTAACCAAAAATAACTGAAGTACATCAAACAATGCTAAAGGAACCAATCCTGATCGAAAAAGATCAAATCTTGAATCAAAAAGCCCAAAACCGGCCAAAGACCCAACCCAGGCCCGCACCTCGAAACCCGAAAATATTTACAAAATCCAACAACCCATTCAATTATAAGTTCAATCACACTAGTTTCACTCAAATCCTACTCCAATTCGATGTTAAAAACTCAAAAATTCACATTATGAAACTTTAGGCAAAAACCCCCAATTGCCTCTTTAAAATTCACAATCCCATTACCAAAAACAAAGATAGATTCATGAAATATAACTAAAACCGAGTAGAGAACACTTACCCCAATTCATAGGGTGACAATTCCTTCAAGAATCGCCTCAATCCGAGCTCCATAGCTCCCAAAATGAGTAAAGAACTAAAACCCTCGATAATATAGCTTCTGCCCAGCACTTTCCGCATTTGCGGACAAATAGTCGCATATGCGACCACCGCATCTGCGGTAAATGTTTCGCTTCTATGATCACAACTAACCAGCTGGCCACTCGCACATGCGGAACAATTTTCACTTTTGCACCATCGCAGGTGCGGAAATCCCATCGCACCTGTGACTTCTGCTGACACCCTCCAGCTCCACACCTGCGCTCGAGCTACCGCACCTGCGGCATCGCATATGCGCCCAAATCTTCGCTTCTGCGGTCTTCCTCACCCAACACTATTCTCGCATCTACGATGCTTTTGTCGCTTCTGTGGCCATCGCACCTGCGCAAGCCAACCGCAAGTGCGATCATACCAAAACCAACAGCCTTAGCAAAAATCCAAAAATGCGATGAAATGATCCGAACCTCGTCCGAAACTCACCCGAGCCTCTCGGGACCCCGTCCGACTATATCAACAAGTTCCATAACACAATACGGACCTACTCGAGGCCTCAAAACACACATAACAACATCAAAACGACGAATTACACCTTAAATCGAAAGCTTTGAACTTTGAACTTTCAAATTCAATAACTCGTGCTGAAACATAGCAAATCGATCCGGAATGACTTCAAATATTGCGCAGAAGTCCCGAATAACATATTGAAGCTATTCCAATTCCCTGAATCAGAATTCGAATCCGATATCAAAAAGTCCACTCCCGGTCAAACTTTCCAAATTTCAACTTTCGCCATTTCAAGCCAAATTCCACTACGGACCTCCAAATCATGGTCCGGACGCACTTCTAATTCAGAAATCACCCAAGGGACCTACTGGAACCATCAAAATTCCAATCCGAGGTCAAATGCTAAAAAGTCAAACTTGGTCAACTCTTCCAAATTTAAAGCTTCTATCTAAGAATCATGCTTTCAAATAATTTCCGAATAACCTGAAAATCAAAACCGACAATTCACATAAGTCATAATACATCATATGAAGCTACTCATGCCCTCAAACAATCGAGCGAAGTGTAAATACTCAAAGCGATCGGCCAAGTCCTTATCGTTGGACTTTGACCCTTATCTCAGCTTGTCATTACTTTCAACCTAAGGTTAGGTTTTTATACTTATTGAGTACATGGGGTTGGTTGTACTCATACTACACTTCTGCACCTTGCGTGTAGATTTTGGATGTTGATGTTGTTGTGTATGGTGGGAGCTAGCATTGAAGTCGTACCTGTGTGTCGGTTATAGCTGCCTCTTGTTCATGGTAGCTTTAGACTTATGAAAAATTTGTTTGTGTACATTTCGAACAGATGATGTATTTATTTCATACTAGCTTTTTAAACTCTAAATCTTAGAAGCTCATGATTTGTACTATCAGTCCTTGGGCATTCTTTGTATAAAAGTTCAGTTATTTCTTCACATATTTTCTCATTAAATCTTAATGAATTGGATAGTTGTTAATTGGATTACCTAGCGGGTTGGGTTAGGTGCCAGCATGACTAGTTGGATTTTGAATCGTGATAGGAAATTTTTGTATCATTTAGATTTTTCCATCCATTCTATCTAATCCATTTTTCCGAGATTCAAAAGTTGCAATAACTAAAGAAAATTACACAAATAACTCACCAAAAAGAGAGGTCACATGAGAAAAAAATAGAACATAAATGGACAATGTTCAAATAAGTGAAGACTCAAATGGTGATTACCGACGAAAGGTGCAATAAACAAAGAAATTTTGCAGCAAAAGGTCAACCATAATATAGAGTAAAGACTGCGGAGAGGAGGAGATAAATTTGACAAACAACCGATAGAACTAACATCTTGTATGGATTGTTGTTACATGTTGTTTCATAATGTATCGTATTATATTATACTGTATTGTTTAAAGAATACAATGTTTGGATAGATTGTATCGTTTGTCGTTGTCTCATGATGTCACGCATCAACAATATGAAGAATAAACTTGCAACATCACTAAGAAAAAATAGGATACAGAATAGAATTCTTGTATAAAAATGTAGATGAAGGATAAAATATGATTATTTAATAATAAGGAAGGGCAAGATGAGAGAAAAAAGTAAGGTAACGACGCCACCACACCAAAACTGTCGTTCCATAAAGTGGCACTTTTTGTTATTACTATAATGACCAGGCTAGTCATTTTGAGTGTATTAGCCCTGAACCCCCATATTTATTGCTTTCTTGATGTTATATTGTGGCTACGTGGCAGCCGCGAGGTTTGGTTTTTGCTTTCGTAGTGAAATAGGATACATAGTCCCTAAAATAGAAGTTTAAATTGTAGGAGTTGACAGTGGTTTGACTTGTGTGAAGACGACCCCGGAATGGAGTTTCTATGGTTCCAATGGCTCTGTATGGTGGTTTGGGTCTTAGGAGCATTTCCGGATGTTGCTTTGGAGGTCTGTAGGTCATTTCGGCGTAAAGTGGCGAAACTTGGAAGATTTTTGAAAAGTTTGACCGGGAGTGGACTTTTTGATATTGAGGTCGGACTTAGATTCCGGAAGTTGAAATAGGTTTGTAATGTCGTTTAGGATTTGTGTGAAAAATTTGAGGTCAATCAGTCTTCATTTGATAGGTTTTGGCATCGGATGTGGAAATTAGAAGTTCAAAGTTTATTAGGCTTGGAGCGACGCGTGATTCATTGGTTTACCATCGTTTTATGTGATTTGAAGGCTCGACTAGGTTTGCATTGTGTTTTAGGACTTTTTGGAGTATTTGGTTGAGGACCCGGGGGCCTCGGGATAGTTTCGGATGGTTAACGGATCGAGTTTGGAACTTAAAGAATTGCTAAAGTGCACCAGTTCTGGTGCAATCGCACCTCCGTAATTTTGACGTTGGTGCGAGCTTCCAAAAGTGAGAGGGAGAACGCAAAAGCGGGACTGTAGAGGGTGTCCAGTGGTCACATGTACGATGAGGAGCTCGCAGAAGTAGAGTTGCTCCTGCGAATATATGATCGCAGAAGCGGAGAGTGAGGGAGGCTGAGGTGGTCAAGGTTTCCGCAGAAACGGATGTGTGGGCGCAAAAGCGCTTCCACAGATGCAGATTATGGTGAACAGGTGCAGAGTTTGGGAGCTTAAGGGAGCTCCACAGATGCAGAGGTTTCACCGCAGGCGTGGTCCCGCAAAAACGGGATCTTTGTCTGCAACTGCGGAAAGTGCTAGGCAGAAGGGTTAAAAATCAAGAGTTTGCCATTTTCTTCATATTTTGAGATATAGAGCTCGGATTAGGGCGATATTTTAAAAGTTTTTCAGAGGGATTGTTGGGGTAAGAGTTCCTAACTAGTTTTTGATTAATTTCCACAAATCTATCTTCGATTTATTCATTTAATTAAAGATTTGGGTTGAAAATTTTGGGGGAAAAGGTGTAAAGTTAGTAGACCAAATTGTTGAGTTTTGAAAGGACCAATGAGTTCAATTTTGGATAATTCTTGTATGGTTGGACTCGATATCGAATGGGTGTTTGTATTTTATAATTTTGGTTGGGTTCCGAGACATGGGCCTGGGTCGACCTTTTCGGGCGATTTTCCAATTCTTTGCAAAAATCATAATTTCATTATTTAGATTAGTTTTCTATAGTTATATTTATAGTATGTAATTGTCTTTGGCTAGATTTGAGCCGTTTGGAGTCAGAACATCGAGGGAAAGGCCTTCTTGTTGATTGAGCAATTGAGCGTGGTTTGAGGTAAGTGACTTGTCTAACCTTGTGTGAGGGAAATTTCCCTTAGGATTTGGTACTGTTATGGTAATTTGCAATATGTGAAGGCCGTGTACGCGAAGTGACGAGTGCGTACACTGGCTAAATGTTGAAAATCCGGTTTTGCTAAGTATTTTCCTTTTATTTCCTTAATTGAGTTACTTTAGCATGTGTAGTCATCATGTTTAGCCTAATTTCACATGTTTACGTGTCTTATCACTTACTTGCAACTTGTACAACATGCTTAGTTGAATTACCTGCTTCCTTGACTTCGTATTCATTATTTAACTGTAGGATTCTTTACTTGAAGATGCTATCCTCGAAATATCATTGTTGCAATTGTTATGTTTTAGTTTTTGTGATTTTTGTTGAGAAGATTGTTTGGTTGTTATGGTGGCACGAGGTTTCTGTCGTGCGATTATTATTGTGGAACGAGGTTTTTGCTGTGCGGTTGTTATTGTGGCACAAGGTTTCTGTCGTGCAGTTGTTATTGTTGCACGAGGTTTCTGTCGTGCCATTGTGATTATTTATACGTATGGGTGGTATAAGGAGAGATTGGGAGATATTTACTTTTGGAACTACGAGGCGGTACCTCGGGAGTGCCCCTGTTGATTTTCTCTATTTGTTGTATTGTTTGTTATTGTTGTTCCTTAACTTGTAAGATTCTTGCTTCCTTACATGTTGTACTTGTCTCCTTTGATTTTGTGTTGTTACCTTCCGTAAATTCTTATTGTTATACTTTTCTGTCATTTTATTATATCATTATATTTTCTGCTTTGTTTCTTATTATTCCCAGTAGGGCCCTAACCTGACCTCATCACTACTCTACGGAGGTTAGGCTTGGCACTTACTAGGTACCGTTGTGGTGTACTCATACTATGCTTCTGCACATGTTTTTATGCAGATACATTTACATCCTATCAGCCTCGATATTAGATGTTGTGCTGCTGCTTGAAGACTTCAAGGTACACTTGTCCGCAGGCCTCAGAGTCCCCTTCTATCTTGTCTTTTCCTTGTTTCTTTATGTTTTGATAGAGAGTGAGGTTTAGGATATTTGCAACATTGTATCTAGAGCTTGTTACTTATATATACCGGGTTCTGGGAGTTGTATATACTTTGAGTTGCATCTTTTACTTTATACAGTTGCTGGCGTTTTGAGCTTTTAGATTATTAATCCAATTATTCTGCATGCTTGTTAGGCTTACCTAGTCTTAGAGACTAGGTGCCGTCACGACATCCTACAGAGGAAAATTGGGGTCGTGAGAGGTACGTAACGATGAATTTAATGATACAATACAATAAAATTTAAATAACAATCAAAACAAATAATGTATTTAAAGTAACAATACGATACAGTACAATATGTAACAACCATCGAAACAAACTGTAAGTAAAAGAGAATAGGGCTTTGAGTCTCTCTCTATATCTATATATACACACACATTTTTCATTGGGATGTTTTCGTTCCTATACATTATTTGAAACTTATATACCAAAATTATCCTAATTTTATATATTACCCACCCTTAAACAAGGATTAATTATAAATTATATACATTCTACCTTAAAAGGCTCCCAATCCTTTATTAGTACCTTCAATCAAGGGATTTAGTTACATGTTTTTCGTTTTTTCTCTCCAAACTTACATTTAGGGATTTCTGTTTGATAATTGTTTCGTGATACATTCGTCAAAGCCATGAGATACTGGTGAAGTTGCCATCTTTTCTTTTTTGGTCTTGGTTTTATGTTTAGGTGGTTCATATGTTCGATTAAATCATTAAGCACTATTTTATGCTACCCAGTTAATTTCTCACACAAAATTCAAATCTCACATAAAACACAGTTTCTACGAAGTACGACGATGTCACTTTTAATGTAAAACTTGAAATCTCTCACCCAAATCATTTAGTTCCCATCAATATTCAAGTTTTTTCATTCAAACAAATATGAATCGGTGCACGTGAGTCGATTTGGAATTCATTATGTACTTTTCTTTCCATAATAAATCAACTGAGAAAAGAACAATGTATGGTACATCAAAATATAAATTAAAAATAAATTTCGTAATTTAATGCAATTTTGAATATATACAACAACAAACATAGTAAAAATAAAATTTATACAACTAATAATATAGTATACAGCTTATCTACAACTTTTACACATTATTTATATCCAGTTAAATATAACTACAATATCATAAATCTTAAATACAATTTTCATACAAATTGTATACAATATGTCTTTTGCATGTTTTTTGTATATGATTTGTATATATTTTATAAGTGGTGTGTTCTTCTTCCTCTCATAAAACAACTTTGACACATATCAACAACTTTATGTAAAAGGATAGTATTTATAACTTATATACAAGTTTTATACAATGATTCATATATTATACGACTATTTTTAAACTTTCATACAATATTTAAATAAAAATATATATAATTACAACAGAATCTTCTTCTTCTTCTTCTTCTTCTTCTTCTTCTTCTTCATCTTCTTCTTCTTCTTCTTCTTCTTCTTCTTCTTCTTCTTCTTCTTCTTCTTCTTCTTCTTCTTCTTCTTCTTCTTCTTCTTCTTCTTCTTCTTCTTCTTCTTCTTCTTCTTCTTCTTCTTCTTCTTCTTCTTCTTCTTCTTCTTCTTCTTCTTCTTCTTCTTCTTCTTCTTCTTCTTCTTCTTCTTCTTCTTCTTCTTCTTCTTCTTCTTCTTCTTCTTCTTCTTCTTCTTCTTCTTCTTCTTCTTCTTCTTCTTCTTCTTCTTCTTCTTCTTCTTCTTCTTCTTCTTCTTCTTCTTCTTCTTCTTCTTCTTCTTCTTCTTCTTCTTCTTCTTCTTCTTCTTCTTCTTCTTCTTCTTCTTCTTCAGTTACCGGATGATTCAGAGTCAAATCGGAAGAAGGATTTTAGTTTTGGAAGCTTAAGCGGTAAAAGTTGACCAGAATTTGATTTTTATGCAAACGACTCTAGAATGGGTTTTGGATGATTTAAACAGCTTCGTATGGTGATTTTGGACTTAGCCGTTCGTCCGTATTTGGATTTAGAGGTCCGTAGGGTGATTTGAATCATTTCGGCGAAAGTTGGAAAAGTTGAAGTTTGGAAGGTGGGGAGGTTTGACCAATAGTTGACTTTGGTGATATTGGGGTCGGAATGTGATTCTGAGAGTTGGAACAACTCCGTTATGTCATTTACGACTTGCCTGCAAAATTCGATGTCATTCCGANTCTTCTTCTTCTTCTTCTTCTTCTTCTTCTTCTTCTTCTTCAGTTACCGGATGATTCAGAGTCAAATCGGAAGAAGGATTTTAGTTTTGGAAGCTTAAGCGGTAAAAGTTGACCAGAATTTGACTTTTATGCAAACGACTCTAGAATGGGTTTTGGATGATTTAAACAGATTCGTATGGTGATTTTGGACTTAGCCGTTCGTCCGTATTTGGATTTAGAGGTCCGTAGGGAGATTTGAATCATTTCGGCGAAAGTTGGAAAAGTTGAAGTTTGGAAGGTGGGGAGGTTTGACCAATAGTTGACTTTGGTGATATTGGGGTCGAAATGTGATTCTGAGAGTTGGAACAACTCCGTTATGTCATTTAGGACTTGCCTGCAAAATTCGACGTCATTCCGAGTGGATTTGATAGGTTTCGGCACGAGTTTTCGAAGTTGGAACATTTGAAAGCTCATAAGTTCGATTCTTGGCGCGATTTGTAGTTTTAGCATTATTTGATATGATTTGAGACCTTGAGCGAGTTCGTGTTAGGTTATGGAACCTGTTGGTATGTTTAGACGGGCCCTCGGGTGAGTTTCGGATGGGCTACGGGCCATTTCCTCCTATTTTTGGACTGCTATTTTCTGTCATCTGGTTTCCTTAATCGCGTTCGCGTAGTGTAATTTTGGAGGATGAATTATTTGTTCTCCGAGTTCACATAGCTCCTTCCGCGATCGCAGAAGCCTGCATTCCCCTTCTTCGCGTTCGCATCCGCTCCATCGCGTTCGCGTAGTAGAAACTAGGAGCTGGGAGTTGGTGACCATTTCCTCTACGCGTTCGCATTGTTCTATCCGCGAACGCGTAACTGTGCTTTACCCTCCTTCGCGTTCGCATGCCACTTCACGCGTTCGCGTAGCCCAGTTCCTGGGCCATTACTTTCCTTCTTTGCGATCATACATGCTTGTTCGCGATCGCACAATACCAATTTCGGGCAGTAGCCATTTCCTCTTCGCGATCGCACATGCTTGTTCGCGATAGCACAACACCAATTCCGGGCAGTAGCCATTTCCTCTTCGCGATCGCAGCTCCTCTTCCGTGATTGTGATGTATAAGTACCTGGGCAGAATATAAAGTTCTCTATTCCGAGGGTTAGACATTTTTAACATTCTTTTGGAGTTCTAGAGCTCGGCTTTGAGCGATCTTTGTGGGTTTTTCAAGCAAATCGATAGGGTAATTATTTTTCACCTAGAATCTATTATATTCCATGATGTTATCTTTATTTTTGTCATTTAATTTGTATTTTGAGTTAAGAAAATGGTGGTTAAGAAAATTGTCAAAATGAAAAAGATCATGATTTGAGGGACGAGATGGTTTCGGAATTTGATAATTTTAGTATGGTTGAACTCGTATTGGAATGAGGGTTCGAGTTTTATGAAATTTGTCGGGTTCCGAGGTGCGAGCCTGGGGGTCGACTTTTGGGTCGATTTTTAAATTTTGATAAAGATTGATTTTTTATGATCTGGAATAGTTTCTTATGAGTTTTATTTGTGTTTTGAAGTTATTTTGGTTAGATTTGAGCCATCCGGAGGTCATTTCACCTGAGAAGTTCATTTTAGAGTATCGGTCTATCTTCTTTGAGGTAAGTATCTTGCCTAACTTCACGTGGGGGAACTACCCCTTAGGATTTGGGTCTTCTATGCTAATTGTAGTCTGTGTATGTAAGGTGACGAGTACCTGCTCAAACTTATTTATGAAAAACTTTCCTTTTAGGGTTCTTAGGTCCTTGTATTCACTGATTATGTAGTTGTTATATTATGAATACGTCTCTTAATAACTAATTTCACCTCTACCTGCTTTAGTTAGAAATAATTGATTCATGATCCACTCTTGTTGCTTATTTGATTTATTCATGCCTTAACTGAAATTGTTATCTCTTCTATTGCCATGTTATCCATTCCTAAATGCTTATCTTTGTTTAAAGTTATATATCTCTTCTATAATTATTTACCCTTAATTGAGTCTATGATTATCTTTCGGCTGCTTATCCTTATTGAATTTGTTGTTTCTCTTTCCTAATTGCCTAACCTTAAAAGAAGTTAGATATCCTATAATTTAGTTGTCTTGTCCTAATTTGGAATTATTCGACTTGTGTTAGCTCCCTCGTTGTTGAAATGTATATTGTGGACCATTGTTACATAGTATTTCCTTTCTTGTTAAGCCGTTCTTATTATGACTAGCATTCTCTTTTGTGACTACTCCTTGTGAATTAGTTCCTCTGTTTCTTTGAGTTCTGGAATTTTTGAGTTGACTTATTTGTCGTACCCTTGTATTATTGTCATTGTTTTTGTTGTACTTGTTATTGTGACGCACGAGGTTTCTGTCGTGCGATTGTTATTATTGTGATATGCGAGGTTTCTGTCGTACGGTGGTTGTTATTGTGATGCACGAGGTTTCTGCCGTGTGGTTGTTGTTATGGGGTTGCACGAGGTTTCTGTCGTGCTATTGTTACTATTGATATTTGCATATGCGACGTGACAAGGTGGGCTAT